>JACEGR010005004.1:0-79138 GCA_014170235.1 Listronotus bonariensis | reverse complement strand
TTTTTTTTAATGTAATAGACAGCGATGTATTGTTTTAATTCTGTGCTTTTAAGAGAAGAAATTAATCAATGCGAAAAATGTAAAACTATTTTTAAACACAAGATTTCCTTGCAGTACCATGTATCTCATAACGCCTGTTTAAAACCTAAGAAAGGTATACTTAATACTCTCTCTCTCTCTCTATTTTTTTCTTGGTTTTGGTCCCTTCAGGTCCAATCCACCACTCTCCCCCTTCCGGTCTATGCTTTCCAGGGCTTCGTCGACGGAAAATCTGGATAATTGAGCTCGTAGCTCCCAGAAATTCCAAAAAGAAAACAAAAAATTCAACAATCGATGCAATGCATAAATTGTCGGCTGTCAAACCAAGATCTGCTACTGGTGTTACGTATAACCTTCACTTTCACTACTGACAGTTCCCATGGCACGCCCATCTATTTCCCGCCATTTGAGAAATACCTCGTGTTCACCACTAAACAGGATACCATCATCTTATAGGAATCTTCGCTCACAGCGCTTAGATCCAGAAGAAAAATGCCGTCAATTTAGCGTGAATCTTTCCTTGATCCCCGAAGTTAAAAAACTTTCGTACGACACCTCTAGCCGCAACTTTGTAGTCCTCTACGCACGTCCGCACTGTCCGGTGGTCAAACAAAGAGTCATATACTTAATACTATTAGTTTTATTAGTTTTTTTGCGTTTAACTGCATTGACCTACCATATGAAAAATAATGTATGTGCTCCCAAGGAACCAAAAGTACCTAAAGGTAATTTTTGAAAACAGTATATAAAACATCTTTTTTAAAGCAAGTCGACCACTAAATATTTGGTCTTTTCCATTTTTGTCACACAACAAGTGGTTTTCGTCTTGGAATAAAAGAAGAACAAATGCATATAACTTAAAATAAAAAAAAACCTAAGGTTGTAAGGCTGTAACTGCTCGCTTTATTTTTGGGGGAATAACTCGTCACCTACGGTACTATGGTATTTAGGCATATGCCTTCCTGGGCTGAAAGAACTAACCAGAAATAATAATAAAAAAAGTGGCAGTAGCTTGGAGTGCAAAAAATGAGTCCCTAAGACTTTTGTACCGAGCTTTGAGACTCTCTGTATTACGATTAAAGCTAAAGCTTTCATATACACACATCTTTACGAAAAAAAAAACATTTACTGATTCATTTAAGGTCTTACTTGCAATAAATTTATTTTATTTTAGAGGAAGAAGGAAATATTTGCATTTTGTGCAACGCCACCTTTAAACATCTCATGTCACTACGTTATCATGTGAAGCACAAGGTCTGCCTTAAACCCAAAAAAGGTTTGTATTTTTTGTATTACGAGTCTTGGGTCTATTGGGTCTAATTACCTTTTTGTATGTTGTTTTTAGAGGAGCCTAAAGTATTGCAATGTGAAAAATGCGAAAAGATTTTTGCTTCTAATTCTTCCTTGGACTATCATGTCAAAAGGAAGGTCTGCGAACATCAGAAAGCTGTCCAAGGTGGGTTAAATAAAATCTTGTTTAATTAAATGTCTTTAAAATACAGTCATGTTCATTGTCGCGAAAGAAATCTTATAGTACTTTTTTTACCGATATGAGCGGACAAGTTCTGCAGAGCGAAGAGACATTTATTCTTGTGGGTCTTACATTATTTAAGAATAATTCTTACTGGCATAACCACCTTGTATCTAAAGCCATAGAGCGTTTAAAAGTTGGGATTGCTCTCTAGAGCTAAACATTTTTTCATACTTTTCTTTATTCTAAATCCGATCCTCTTTGATATATTGTTTTTATAAACCCGTCCACTTCCTCAATATTTTAACATTTACGATAATTTAACACACACATTAGAGACATTTTGCACCTCTTAAAATAACAAACGTTTTTTGGCCTCCTTATGGTTATCATTATTAAACATAACGATAACGGCAGCAGTTTTAGACAGAGATTTTGCAGCCTCTTTTAAGAAATATATTTTGCGTCTGCGCTTTCGACACATAACCTTATTTTTGCCTGTGGTTCACCCATTTTAAAGTTAACGAAAAATCAGTATTTACTTTTATTCTTCATAAGATATAAATTTATATTTAAATATATGCAAACATTTCTGTTGATTTCGTTTTTTAAAGTAGATGTAAACAATACAGTATAAACAAAACACAAAAAGTAAGGTTAGGTTTGGTAGTAGAATAAAAAGCCAGTGTGCCAGATTGTAACATCTAAATTAATTATTGATTTAGAATATCCGTAAAAGTGCAAGTCCGTTTTAATTTCTTAACACTATTTAATTTTTATTACTGCAATAGATTTTTCGCTAATTAGAGCCTAGGTATAAATGATATTTTAATTAATACGGCATTACAATTTTAACCTTTTAAATAATTGATAATAAAGTTTCTACAATCCGGCAACCACGAAGTTTAACAATAACGATAACGATAAGCTCTTCGGTATTCATCCGTAATTAAAGGAGTCCGGTATGGTTAATAACGATAACGGATCATGTTTGCGTTACTGCGCAATCTCAGAATAACGTTAATCACAACGGAATTGGAAAATAAGGGGTGCAAAATGTCTCTATTATGAGACGACCACGAAATGCTACTCATGTTCCACGAGTATGACTTTTGCAGCACAAACAGCAGACGAGTGCTGTGTAAGTCCTACGAGAGGGAAATGAGTATTCCGTGCGAGTTGCATATTTTACTTTTTCTACTATTTTACAACTATTGATATCACTAGAACACATTCTAAAACAACTTTCGGGTGGAAAAGTTATATTTCGAAAACGAGGTTGTCGAAAACATATACAAATTATCGTATTCATGCACATTTAAGTTACCTTATGACAGCCGTGAGTAATGGATATGGGTAATGGGCGTGGGCAATGGTCGTGGGTAATAGCCGTGGGTAATAAGTACCTGTTAAATATAACATTAATAATGTATATATTTTTAAACAGTCGTGGAAAAATACTATTGTATTTATTAATTTTAGGACCACCATTTGTTTGTGACATATGTTACAGTTCCTTTGAGTTAAAACAGAGCTGGTACGCCCATGTTAAGCGACAGGTGTGCAAAAAATACCCTGAAAGATATATGCAAGAAAGAAATTTTGAAACTAGTGTAAAAATTGAAATGGAATAATTTATGTTTAATGTTAAATTACATAAGAGTTATGTAGGGGAAAGTGGGGAGGCTTCATACAGTTTTTATATTTTGCTTTGTGGAATGCCGTGTTTTAGGTATATCTCTTTTAATTAATGACACACTAGTAGCTTAACTATTTTATATTGTAGTAGAACCTTAATATTATTGAAAATCTACATGCGCGAGTTTCCATAAGACTTTTACAAAAAAGTAAAATGTATGAATGTACCCTATTAGTGGGGTACATTCATACAACCGAAGGAGCACATTTAACATCACTATTAATTCGTCAACATTATTGTTTATTATTGTTTTATACCATACTTTATGAAAAAAAACACAAATAAATTTTTTTAACATAGGAAACAAATAGTAAAATTCAAAATTAAAAAACAGGTTTTATCCAAATCTGTTAATGCCTATTTTAACATCGCAATAGTTTCGTGATATGAACATAAGTAACGAATAGTGAAGAGTGTCATTAAACGGTTTTTACGTTACATGTATGGTTATCTACCAAAGACACTTTATAAAAATTTTTGTTTTAGTCAGTTATATTTATTAAAAGTAACAATCTCAAAATGTAAAAAAATATTGCTTTTACATTATTAATTATAAAACTCTAGTTAACACAAAGATACCTTAACTTACAAAACCCAAAATTAATATGCCTATGTTATTAACAGATTATGACCTAGGATCTATGGGAATATCATCACTATGTCTGATAAATTAACTGATCCTTGACATTCAAAGACACAAAGTTCATAAACCACCCTGTTTTTTTTTCCGAAAAATGAAACTTAAACTACTTTATATTATATATACAACTATAATCGTCGGTGTAACAAAATATAGTAGTTAAAAAATATTCATAAAGGGCCAGGGGTACAATTATACAGTATGAATGTGCCCCATAACCTTGTGTATGAATCTGCCCCATCACATGCTAATTAATAAAAAAATTGAAATAGAAAAACCGTTTTTATCTATATTAATTTACACATTAAATTATTGCCTTTGTATTATTATAATTAGGATTAAATAGCAATAATTAATCCAAAAAATAGTAACTAGCCATAAAATATGTCCAAAGCTACGTTATGAAATTATTTACGCGAGGCAAACACACGTTACGTGTTGTGCACTCGATCTTACCGCACCGAAAATTCTGAAACTTCACTAGTCTGTAAACACACATAAAAACAGTGCACACCCACTTTCGTTACTATTTTAATTCGTGTCTAACTTCAGATAAACTCAATGTATGTAGGTGCCCGTTGTATGAATCCACCCCACTTTCCCCTACATTTACAAATATTTTTTACGCAACTTCTGTAAAGGTCAGTTGTAATTTTGTCACGTCCGACTGTGGCTATAAAACCAATTTCTAACCTTTTAAATTCACAAAATATTATTTTTAGGGTATACGTATCTGTGATCTATATATTGCAATTTTAAATGATTTAAAAGATTTACTTTAAAATTTATTTACAAAGTGTTGTTTATAAAAATATAAATTTGTATTATGTTATTTTCCTCAAGGTGCATTTTAATTGTTATTTTTAAATTTGGTGGATACATTATCTTTATTGTTGCCATAATAACATAAAATTACATATGTTTACAAATTAGTTGTGTATATTACTATAGAATATGTATTACACATAAAAAACGTTCCTTGTTATACCATAATCCAAAGCTTATCAAATTTTTAATTAGTATTTTATTAGAATTTGCTTTATGTGCAGATTCCCATAATGTTTAAAATACAATTGTAAAAGTAAACAGCAAAATTCGTATTTTCACGATCTATGTTTGTGTATCCACAACAATAATACCCTTTAATTAATACTTTAAAAGCACATTTTTTAACCTTTAAAATTTTAAAGTCATATTTACTAAGTTGGTCTAAATTTAGAAACAAGAAGACTTTTCTGAGGGTTTTTTTAACTGTACAGCATACAATTAAACAATAACTTTTAAATATAACTTTTTTTTGTTTAATAATATGACTATTTTTTAATAACATAGGTTTTCATAATTTTTTGCTTAACGTTTAAACTTTCAAAGTTTTGATATGGGTAATATTTAATCTTTAAGTTTAGTATTATAATATTATGAAAATATGGCGTAGGGTAGGGTGGGGCTAGTTGAGCAATTTTTCACTTGATCGGTTATAGCTCCTCAAAAATAACTCTTAATTGCTTATAATGCATACTGATGGATTAGCAATTTATCCCTTATTAATAGTATCCATAGTAATTTCTTTCTAATAAGTCAAATTTAGGAGCTACATCTATTTTAATGTAGATAGTCAAGTATGCCCAACGTACCCCATAGGTGAGGTAAGTTAAGCAAGGGTATGGGGCTAGTGGAACACTTAGAAAGGTCATGGCTTGAATGTTAGATACGTTTACAATAAAAATACATTTTGACTATTTTCTTTTTATATTTATGATCTTATAGTGACAAAACAACAAATCTCATTAATAAAACCGCAACGTACCTAGCTTAGCTTAACTATTGAATTTAATACCTAACAATTCATCTACGTTTTTTAAACTTTTTAAGCAGTTTTTTTGCTTCTCTTTTAATGCCTTCTGTATCTGTTAAAATTGCAGGTTTTTTCTATCCTCTGTTTGATTTGACTAATTTTCTTGGACCAGCCTTTGGGTATGGTCGAACTATTTCCAGAGAAAATTTATAAGTTAGATAGGTCAGCTCGTTTTCCCTGTTGCTTGTACAAAGTTCGGGTTCCAGCCTCTTTTAAATCTTAAGGAGAGTCTAGTAGTCTTACTGTTATAAGTCCGTATCTTAAAAAATAAAAAAACATTTTATACTTAAAACCGTGGAGTTATAGATGGGCAACTGTAGCTCAACTAACCCCAACATGAAAGTTTAAAGGAAGAGTAAATTTATTAGAAAAGCGGTTAGAATTATATCCAAAATCTTTAATCATATTAAAACTCCAATAAATTTACTTAAGATTAACACTTACCTGATTGAGAACGGAATACATTTAACTATCACAGATAAAAAATTTCGGCTTGCAAGTATTTTACTTTTTAATCAAAAAATAAACAATGCGCACGGATACTTTTCTCGATCTCCGCGTCACCACTAATGGTCGCACAATGAGATCCCCTCGCGCAACCCTTCTTTATGCTATTTGATGCTTTCGCGTGCGATCGATAGTTTTTGAGATATTTTGATTGCCCAACTTACCTCTATGGTTAACTAGCCCCGCTCTAACCTATATTCTATTTACTACCAATATATTTAGTCTTGAAAAGGTATAAAGTGTCATGTTAAAATAAAGTCCAAAATGGTATTATATAGTTTACCAATATGAATGTTTATATTTAATACCCAATAAATTTAACACTTTTTTAAAATAATAATAAGCTTATACGAAATAAAACATTTTTATACCCCTATTATGTTTTCAAATAAAACAAAACACCCAGTAGCGTTAGCGCCATCTAGCAAGAAATTGTTAATCAGTCCCAGCATCTTTAGTACGGCATCTTTTATTAAATAAATAAAATAACTACTGCTTTTTAAAAATTACAATTTATGCATGCAGTAATATTTAGTTGCTAATTTTTCGATATGTTGGGAACATCATCATTATTAAAGCAATTAAGCAGAAACACTGAGTCATCTTAATTTAATAAACAGTAAAAAAAATAAAACACAAAATATAACACAAACAACTTAAAACAGTCAACCATACAGGAAAACTTCCTCGTGACAATGGTGCCAATAGTTTATTTGTTACTAGTTACTAAATAAAGTTACCAAAAATTATTGCATGCATGATCTGCCGTTTTATTTTATAAGGTTAGACAGAAAGTAGGAATTCTAGTTATTTTGTAAGAGCTGTGGTTAGTACTGGATGTGGTAGGAAAGAAATTTAAAATTTTCTTAGAGTGACACCTACAGTGAAATAGTATATTACATTACAAGTATGGAAAATGACTAATTTCACACGAGTGCGACAAACCCACGAGTGTAAGAAAGTCATTTTCACACGAGTACTGTACACTATTTTTCCTACGACCACAAATTAGTCACCAACAACTAAATTTGAAGTTTGTTTGTCTTCACATAAAAAATAAAAAACAATTGAGAACTTTGCAACACTAGGGCGATTTTTACTTTGTAACACTAGTGTGTTATGTACTTTTCCTTACTGCTATATTATACTGTTTTGACAATATTTTTACATTGAAAATCACCTACCTAGAAGCATTATATAACTTTTATCATTTTAGAATTTAAAAACGCTCTCACTTAATAAAAATTGTATGCTTTGGTTAGGTAATAGTTTCAAACGGTTTTCTGCTATTTTAAGGGTTTTTTAAAATTATTGATACTTACATATTTTAGACACTCCTCTAAATAAAACGTAACTTACGGGACCGGGGACTGAAAAGGGGTTCTGGGTGGGGTAAAATTGGTAAAACGAGTTAATGAAACTGAACATCACATGTAAAATTAGGTAAAAATTGTTTCCTCATATTTTTAAGAAAAAATATAAAAAATATGAAAATTGTAAAGTTCTTAAAGTAAGAAAAAAACGACTACTAAACGTCAGTTATACCATGCAAAATATGGAAAGCATTTGGCAACGTCGGAGGGGTCTGATTCTATTTATGAATGGAAAAAGAAAGTGTATTCATAAAGTGTGTATTAACCTCAGGTTTAATTAAGGGATTAAGAAAAAGATTTAACTAGTTGTTTGAGTATACAAAGACAGAGAGAAAGGAATTTGATCTATATGAGTTTTTCTCTGGCGCTTTAGGTCGAACGTCAAGCGGCAAGGCTGCCTCTATAAAGTGCGTGCTCAAAGGTAGGGAGATTTTTAATTTGATCTACTTACCTGACAACACTGTGCCACTGAGCGAGCAGTCAGTGAAAGTTGTTTTTGTGGTTATGTCTATTTTTGTTTATGTTTTTATCTTTTCGGAAATTTTATTATTACCCTTTTAAATATTAGAAGAAAGCTTATACTGTGTAGTAACTTAACGTTAATAAGATGATTTTCGTTAATTTGGGTTCTACTGTTTAAGGTAAGTAAAAAGTTTTTTTACTGTCACTACAATAAATATATCACTTGCAAAACCAATAGCAGTTTTTAGAATGACATCATAATATATATCACTCGAGTGTTGTAAAGTACTTTGCAACACTAGTGCTGTAACGTAAACATTCAGTAAAAACAGATGGTTCCAAGTATGTATACTTTTTTTGTGCGAGTGGAAAGTGATTATAAAATAATAACGCTTTTTTAGGAAACAAGAACTTATTTTACTGCAATATGTGTTACAAAGGATATCGGCATAAACAGTCCCTGAACAATCATAGAAAATTTGAGTGTGGAAAAATCCCTCAATTTAGTTGTAACATATGCAAGTTTGTTACCAAAAGAAAATATTCATTAAAAGCTCATATGGCTTCACTGCATCGAGTTCGCTTACGCTAATATATATTTAAAGTAATTATTAGAAATTTTATTATTAGACGATGCAGCAGTTAAAACAAGATTTTTTTGGAAAAACTACTATATTTAAAAAAAATAAAAACTGTTTCAATAAATTACCATTCTTTGTATTAAAGACTTTATGTGTTTAAATATGGATTTTATTGGATTTTTAAATAATAATAAAGATTGACTTCATCAACACCATCCAAACATAAAGTAAGTATTTTAAAATATTTTTGTTTTTAGATCATTACCTAGAAGATTTAGGCAGGAAATGTCGAAGACGATGTGTGTCGTGCTACGAAAGATTGCGTCAACACAATGATAGAGACTTTGCCCAAAGAAAGTGTACTGTAACAGCATTGAGATGTACAGGATGTGTAAAGCATTATTGTCTCCCTTGTTTTAGTAAAGTTCATTGTTAACCTTAAATTTACTTGCTAGAGAAATTGGGTATATTAAATCCTAAAATATCTTGTTTAATTTTCTTCACCTTCAGGGAATATAAAAAAGTTCAACTGATTACTTGATGGTCAAAAAAATAGAATATTACATCAGAATTAAACAACAAATATAGTTTTTGGTTAGTTCTGGTTAGTAGTAGTAAGAAAGTTTTCGATTAGTTATTGGTATAAGATGTCTATTTATTGTTTTTAAGACCCCTTTCTAAAAAGTGTTAATTTTCAAAGAAAGGTAAAAATTTAAAAAAGCTGCTTTTTTATGTGTGAAAATCCTGCGTCAAACAAAGAAAAAATCAAAGAATAAATTTTCTTAGACAATAAAAAAAAATCACATAATAAATTTTGGTATCGAAAAACAGTGGCGTACGGATTCAAGGCCTTAAGTAGGAGTTGTCATATTTTCAAAACACATTTTATAAAGAAAGACATTTTAGTAATATTGTGGAAAAATTTAAGATCAATTGGATCAGAATTAAGGAAGTACAGCGATTTGAGTGCCCCCTTATCCATAAATCTTATAAACAAAGCAAACTTAAAAGCGCAAAGTCGGGGAGGATCATAACTTCAAAATTCTGCACCGATCGTTTTAAAAAAGTTCCACTATTTTTTCACGGTATTTTTAGGATATTGCTAAAGAGTTTTTATTTAATTTGTCAATATTTCTGTTTTTAGAAAAACGGGCTATTTTTTTTTAAGTGGTATTTTTTCACTCTAGGAAAAACGATTATTTAACGAACAAACCTTATTTTTTGATTGGTTGTGATGGTCACCGCAATTCACCTTTTACCGAATAATTGCTGTCATTTTGAACTTCTTAACAAAAATTGTACACAATATTTTGCTAATAAGCACGTATATGAATTTATTCTTCTAGGAAAGATTTCTGACAAATATTCGTTTTTTTTTAGTGAAATTATCGAAAATACTTTGCTTTATTTGCATGTATATGCGTACATCTTTATAAAAGTTTTCAGTAGAAAAAAAGCTCAAAAATAACTTAAATTTTTATTTTCGATTTTCTACGTACGTAGTGATTTGCTGTGTTTTTATTTTTGCATTTTTGCATAGATACTGCACGGTATGTAAAAACATATTTTAACTTTATTGTTTTTTAAATTTTAATTTTAATTTTTAGAAGGCGACCTTCCACTTCTCACCGTTTTGGCTACCGAAGCGACACCATCAGTGTGCCATCAGTGCAACAAGGTCTACAAGCACCGACATACGCTGAATCGCCATCTTCGTTATGAGTGTAACAAAAAACCAGCTTTCGCTTGTATCTATTGTAGCTATGCTGCTAGGCGCAAGTATATATTGCTGGAACACGTGAAAGCTAGTCATAAGGATGATTATCCTACTTTCTATAATAATATTTATAAGTTTATTTATAGCGATACTATCAGTATTAAAAATTAGATTTGAACCTTAACGAAAAAAAATAGTATTAGTCTACACTGAAAAACAGTCAGAATGTAACAAAACTACAACGTACTTGTACAAAAGTTTTGTGCAAGATGTTTGTAAGTTTACATAATTTACATGCGACCTCACGATGAACATGTAAGGCTGTTTTTTAATTTTTATGAATATTACGTTTCAGTGTATTATTACATTTAAGTTATGTAAATTTACAAATATTTTTACACATTTGTTTTGTAAAAGTCAGTGGTAATTTTGGAACGTCCAATTGTGGCAAAAAATAGGCCACTTCCAACGTTGTAAATTTACAACATTAGACATTGGTTGTAGTCGAACGTGACAAAATTAAAATTGTGTTTTTAAAAGCGTGTAAAAATATATGTAACTTTACATTACTGATATGTGATATTACACCAAACATGTAATATTTCTATAGTTTTAATACCAGTATTACATGTTTTTGCAATATCACCTATAAGTTATGTACATTTACAAATATTTTTACAGAAAGTTAGTTGTATTTTTATCATGTCCGACTGTGGCTAAAAATAACCCACTTCCAATGTTGTAAATTTACAAAATATTTTCTTCAGTGTAGAATAGGTAGCGTTTGTGTAATGCTAGTTTTAAATTTCGTCATAATTTTAAATTATAAAGAGAAATTAAGAAATTTAACAGATAAACTCTAGGTAATGAGTAGTATTCTTTCTGTACTAAGTATTCATTCTACAAACTTTTTTGTTAAATTTAGGATTTTTCTTCTGTATGAAATTTAGTTTATATTTTCGAGTGATAAATAAACATGCGTGCTCTAAAAACTTAAAGTTTTAGTTTAATCCAAAAGAAATAATATGCTTTACCATGGGATAAATAAGATAAATGCCTATAGGCGATTTAAATTAAGGAGAACCAGTGTTGCAATTCGGTCAATCAGATCAAAAATGTCGAAAATATTTATCATATTCACAGAAATATATGATTTTGGTTTGTGTCTCGGCTAGAACACACTTTTGAAAACAAGGCATTAAATTTCAGACAAAATATTAGGCAACATTGTCTAGAAAGCTAAATAAAACAAATAGTAGTTAGCCAACGTTTCGCGTACTTTTATATTTTGTTTGAAGTAGAGACTAGTAATATTACTTTTTCTTGACGAAAGATATTCTAGTTTTTCCGTAATAATAGGTTTTCTTAAATATCACCTATCCTATTGTTTTGGCCTTCAATAAAATAATAAAAGTGGACTATAAAACCGTTATTTGAAAAAAAGCTAAGAGCGACACAGAAACGATACACTAACGTTTAGTATTAACGTTGATCGAAGAGGCTTGAATACATTGTTGCCAGCTCTAGCATTACAACTAATCTTTAACCAGTAACTTTTTCTTGACAAAAGATATTCTAGTTTTCCTGTAATAATAGGTTTTCTTAAATATCACCTATCCTATTGTTTTGGCCTTCAATAAAATAATAAAAGTGGACTGTAAAAACCGTTATTTGGAAAAAAGCTAAGAACGACACAGAAACGATACACTAACGTTCAGTATTAACGTTGATCGAACAGGTTTGAATACATTGTTGCCAGCTCTTACATGAGTAATAACACTTGGCAAGACTTATACTACTGCACTAAATATTAAATTAAAGAAAAATATATACATATATAGATATTTTTATCAGTGGCCTTTGTTCTTTATTTAAGACAAATTGTGTCTTATTTAAAGAAGATATAGTTGTTTGAAGAATATACGGTAAGAAAAACATAATTTAATAAGAAGACAATGTAATTTTTAGATGCAAAAATATTACCTTCTTTTAAGAATAAAAGTTTTACTTATTTTTTACAAAAATCCATATTAGTCTTGCACAAATTTTATTTTATGTGTGTAGCTAGCTCTGGATTCGATACTTTTTTTGTTAAGTGGTGTAATTTTTTATTTAAAAGTAAAAAATTAATGCTAGTACTACCTAATTGTACATAATTAAAATTAACAATTATTTTTTTAATTTTTAGTTTATCAAAAACCCGATTTTCCATGCCCAGAATGTGGAAAGGTCTATAAATATGTAGGGAGTTTAAAAGACACATACGGTGGGAATGTAATAGAATTCCCACATTTCGTTGCACCTACTGTTCATATGCTTGCAAGCAAAAGTTCGACCTCATCAAGCATGTCCGGCTGAATCATAGGGATTTGTATAAGGATTTCGTTTCAAGTATTTATAAATATATTAGTGCTTAAATGAAATATATATTATTTTAATGGCCAGTCTGCCTTCGTGCCTACCTGAACTGAAAAGAAGCTCTCAAGTAAGGGCGATCGTGTGTATTCAGAACTAACGGCGTGTTTCTAGTCAAATTCTTGGTTTTAGTCTTAAGGTCGGGCCTCATATAACCGCAACGAGCCCGTGGCTTTGCGTTTCCTTGGTGAGATGTAGGGGATGCGGTGCAAAAGTTTTGTATTTAATCAAACTGCAGTAATAGGTGTAAATTATGCCACGCTTCAAATTACACCTGATCCTAAAATAAACCTTTACGAATAAGGTAAAACAGTTTTAAGGTTTGGCCACACTTAACCACAGCGCGACCTGCGCCGTAGCACGGCCATGTTTCGGTTTTAAACTGCACCGTTGTTATCAAATGCCGTAGGCTTAATATCACTGCTCCGTGCCCGACCACATACCCCGCACCTGATTTTAAGAAGTAAACAAACATCACGAACTATTCGTTGAACGTCCAGCCGCGTCGGCTGTGATGCATTTGTAATTAGTCACTGAATCAAACTTGTAATGTTGATAGTTTACTTGATTTCTCGAAATAATAATTTAAAAACCTAAAAAAACAAAAAATAACAATGTGTTTGTGTAGTCTTACTTACATATTATTCACAAGATGTAACAATAAACTTAATTTTACAGTTTAAAATACTCATTAAATGACTTTTTCACGTATTGTTTGTTTACAACAACCAACCTATAACCACTAACTTTTAGTTTTTATACTTAATGAACTAAAATAATAATTGATAACGCCCTTGAACTCAAAGTTGTTATGTTTTTATTGGCTGGGCATTTTTCAGGCCGTACGAGCCACGGTCGTTCTACGGTGCGGATTTTGTGGTACATCGGTGCGGTAATGTTTGGCCAGATTTTTACCTTTACTTCAATGAAAGAAGAAGAAGGGAACAGAGATAGGTAGGAAAATCTGTTTTATTAAAACAAAGAGACATACATAATCAATAGGGGAGTCAATATTTTAAGGTATTAAAATTTACATGGAAAATTCTCTGGCCAGTCTGGTGATGTACTTAAACTTTACCTTAAAAATGTATCTCTTATTTTTCTATAGGCAAGTTTTCTATTTTTAACACCTTTATTTAGATAGCTGGGTGGCGATTTTTACGTGTAGTTGTAAAGTGATAGTAAAAGAAAGGTTTTATTATTAATACAATATACAGTACAGATTTTTTTGTAGTTAGTTTTAAATCATCAAACCAAAAAGGGTACAGCCGATATAGAAAAGATGAATTTGGAAGATTTCCATGTGACAAATGCGGAAAATCATATAAACAAAAGACAAACCTGGTACGCCATCTTCATTTTGAGTGTGGAATGAAACCGTTATTTCGCTGTCAGCATTGTAACTACGTCAATGTGAGAAAAGATTCTTTAAAGGATCATATGAAGCGTATTCATCACAATTTGGAAAATAATTATTAACGAGATATACAGACAGGACCACAGGGAATTAAAAGCATAGGAAATATTCTAGGTGGAATTTGAGGTGCTCGAGCCCCTGATCTCATTCTACTCACGCTCGTTGCAGCGGTGAATTGTAGGGGAGTACATAGCAGAATGGTGGAAGGGATTTATTGCATTAATCGCTTATGGCTGGTGGTTTGGTTTCCATTCCAGTATATGTATATAGAACAATTTAATGTGGATTAAAATGAATGACATTGTTTTTATTGTAACAAGTTTCTCTTTCAATATATACTTTTAAGGCTTTTACTATTATTACTTACTAGCTGACCCGTGCCCACTTCGTTGACCGTTAAATATATTTGCCTCTAAATTAATCAAATATAGCCTATAGCATTTCCGAATAGTGTAGCTTTCTGAATGTAAAATAATTTTCATGATTGGTTCAGTATTTCCAAAAATTAGCCCTTACAACATTAGTATAAACGAATATTAAAGAAAATATCTACTAAAAATAAGTAAATTCGTTGCTTTTTTCTTATCTACCCCTTGCCGCCTGTGTAACTGGCGAGCATTCTTTCACTGGACCACCGCTGCTAACACATGCATAACCTCTTTATTATATTAGTATAGATTGATATACATATGGTATTATTTTTCTCTGAAGTTTTTGTTTAACCATTATAAAATATAGCTTATAGCAATCCTGAATAGTGTAGCTTTCTAATTGTACAAGAGTTTTTATGATTGGTTTAGTATTATCGAAGATACGCCCTAACCAAGTTATAGTTTATCCAAGATAACTGACCCGTGCCCCACTTCGTTGGGCGTTAATATCTGAACTTTTTGTTTAATCATATGAAAATATAGCCTATAACACTCCTAAATAGTGTAGCTTTCTGATTGTAAAATAATTTTTATAATCGGTTCAGTATTTCCGAAGATTAGCGACTACAAACAAACAAACAATCAAACTGTACCTCTTTATATTGTGAACACCTAGTATAAAAAAGTATTAGTAATTTATTAATATTTATTAAAAAAAAAATCAAAATCAAAATTTTAACAAGCTGTCCCATCAACGAAAATAATACCAGATCAGGGCTACCTAGGCTACATCCTAGGGCGCCATGAAAAATACTGGTGCCAGACAGGAAAGTAATAGGCGCTAGACAGGGGAGTTTTTAAAAAAGTTTAGGTCGAGTGGGGATTTTTGGTGACTAATTTCTCTGTGAATAAGGTCCTTTGAAATGAAATAGGCGCAAAAAGGAGGGAATGACCTTTTTTTGGTTATCAAATTTTATTTCGGGTGGTGAAGTAAGGCGCCAAGGCGCCTGGCACTCAAAATAAGGCGCTACGGAGGAAAGCCTTTTTTGTTGCTTTTCAAAAAAAATTTCGTGAAAAATAGGCGTTCCAGTGATTCTAGCCTAGGGCGCCTCAAACAGTTAATACGGCTCTGTAGCAGATACTTCTAACTTGGCAGTTGTATTCAGATTCAGGGTCAAGAGACTTTTAAAATAAGGTATCACTCGACTTCTGGTCCTAATTTTGGGATTTAGTCTTACCCCTACTAAAATGTGATAGTGCAGGGGACAAAAAGGCAAAAAAATTGTCGCTTCTAAAATCAAAAATTGACGGGTCTGATCGTTATTGTTTAACTGACTTGGAGTTCGAAAAATTAGCTCTGTTTCGTTTTTCAAATGGTCACCTAATATATCCTCTAATATTTTTATTGGCAAGTTTTTTATCTTTAAAACGTTTATTTATACTTTGGGCACTTAATACCGAGAAAAATACTATGGTTACTGACTTTTTAAACCAATAAAATACTTTTTTATTGTGGCAATTAGGATTTCTGACTTTTAAGGCAATTGTAATACGTTTATTGTTTAGGTGTTGTTCTCAACTAAAAGTGCCTAAAGTATAGATAGCTGATTAATGATTTTTACCTGTAGATATTCAAAAGAAAAAAAGTTTTATTTTAAACACAGTATACAGTACAGGATTTCCTTTGTAGGTAGTTTCAAACCATCCACACCAAAGGGAAACAGCCGATACAGAACGGATGAATTCGGAAGATTTCCTTGTGACAAATGTGGAAAATCATATAAACAAAAAACACACCTGGTGCGACATCTTCATTTTGAGTGTGGAATGAAACCGTTATTTCGCTGTCAGCATTGTAATTACGCCAATGTGAGAAAAGATTCTTTGAAGGATCATATGAAGCGATATCATCACAATTTGGAGAATTATTTTTAACAGGAATTTTATAAAACAATTTTAAGAAGATAGCTTGAAATATATGACACTGTTATTATAATTACAACAAATTGCTCTTATCATTTAATACAGGGTGTTTCAAAATTCATGCTTAAAATTTTAGGGACATATTCTACGTCGAAAATAAGTCCTAGTTTCCTATATAAACATATTTCCGGAAACGCTTTCTTCCTCCCAGGGTGTTAAAATTCTAAAAAAACTATATATTGTTTAAACCAATTTAGATATTTAATTGGTATTTAGTACATTGTCTACATTCGTGTGGGATTTGGCATGAAGAAAATGCAATAAAACGAATGATGTTATTTTCGTTTTTTATTTTAAGAGTAAGTATAACAAGGTAATTTATCAATATAAATTAAAATATAAGTAGTATAAGAACAGAACAAAGAATGTCCATTTTAGGCAAGATTGAGATAGTTAACCACGTCTTTAAAATCCTATTTTAATTACTATTTTTTAGTTCTTATCACACACGTCTTTAAAGTCCTATTAAACAGGTCGGCTAAATTCCTAACAAACTGTCGTTTTGGGTTTTTCCGCGCCCCTCAAACAATTAAACTGGTGTTGGAACCTTTCAAATGATCTTCTGAATGATATTCGAACATCGAGATATTCGAAATGTTTCGAATATTTCTTCCAAATATTCGGATTTTGTCGTGAAATATTTCATGAACGATCAGTCATGAATTTATATTCGTAAATACCGAACACAAATATGAAAGATACCGAATGAATGATGAATGATATTTATATCTAGGCGTTTAATATGGTCAACCCGTAAAACACACCCCAAACCATTAGTAAACAAACAAACAAAGAATAAGAGCTGTAATATTTATGGTTAAATAGCGCCAAAACCCGAAAACACTCGGAATAAGACGTAAAATAATTCGTTGCCGCAAATAGCAACGGTATTTCGACAGAATAAAAGCTTATTGGCAATGAAATATAAAATGTTTCGAAAGATCTTTTGCAATGAAATATAAAATGTTTCGAAAGATCTTTCAAATATTAAAATCTTCCGAATACGATTATTCGAATATCGAAATCTTTCGAATATGCACACCACTACTCAGGACGCGCGGTCGCGGATTTCGCGAAAGTAGGTTACGCCACCTTCCACTCCCCACCGGGCCCCCGGAGGACAGTCCAGCGTATGGGACGTTAAGAGACAGGACCGAATCCTACATTGGTATTTAGTACATTGCAGCAAAAGATATATTTTTATGTAAAATATTAAAAAAATACCAGTAGCGTCCGTACCATATTTTTATGGATTATTTTTAAAGGAAAAAATGGTGCGCCATTGCTTTTTCCTAAAATAAAAATTATTTTTAAAATCTACATTGAATTAAAAACAAACGTGATCTCCTGACTTTTTACCGAACAATGCATAGTTTTCGAAGAAGAAAATACAAACCACTTTGATGCACGACAAATTTGTAAATAAAAACTTCACAAAAATAATTTGAAATTTAAGGTTTAAAATGTTGAACATTTTTATCATTATTTTCGCAAATTTGACATGCATCAAAGTGGTTTTTATTTTTTTTCGAAAATGGTGTTACCTTCGGAAAAAGAGTCAAGGGATTACATTTGTTCCAATTTTAATAGGAATTTTAGCGTAGAATGTAATAAACACTTAATAACATTATCAGGGAAGTCTTACAATTTACGCCAAAATTCTCAGTAAAAAATTCCATAGAATTAACCAATCACCTTAAAAATAAAACACTTTTAAATAACTCCACGTTAATATCATTTGATGTCACAAATATGTTTCCGAATATCCCAAACCAAGATTGTATAGATATTATAGATGAAATGCTTTTCGAAAAAATATTAACATAGTAAAACATCAAGAAATTTTAGAATTACTTAAACTCTGCATTAACGGTAGTTACTTTCAGTTTAATAACAAATTTTATAAACAAAATGATGGTCTAGCAATGGGATCACCCCTTAGCCCGTTACTTGCTGAAATATTTATGTCAAAACTGGAAGAAAATTTTTTAACTACACCTTTTGCTAAACACATACATTTTTGGTATAGATACGTGGATGATATCCTTGTTTGCTTTACCGGAACTGATGAAGAGTTACAACTTACTTTAAACCACCTAAATTCCATTCATCCAAAAATAAAATTTACAGTAGAAAAAGAAGAAAATAACTGTATTAATTTCTTAGATATAAGCATAACAAAATTTGATAATAAATTGAAATTTGATATTTATAGAAAACCCACATTTTCAGATACAACCATTCCTAGTAACTCTAATCACCCAAATAGCCACAAATTTTCAGCATATAGATCTATGGTTCACCGAGCCTTTGCCATCCCACTAGAACAAGACAAATTAAACAAAGAACTAAATACCATCAGATCGATTGCCATAAATAACGGCTACAAAATTAAACACATTAATAACCTAATTAACAAAAAACAGAAATTAAATACCATAAGTAAAATATACCCAAAAATAAAAGCATCCTACTCGGACAAAAAATACACAACCCTCACATATTTTGGACCTATATCTGACAAAATAGCAAATATTTTAAGTAAAAATAATATGAAAATAGCATTTAAACCATCACAAAAATTATCCAACCACCTTTTTAACGTAAAAGACAAGATTAATAAACATAAAAAATCTGGAGTTTATAAGCTAGAATGTTCAGAGTGCAATAGTTGCTACATAGGACAAACAGGCCGAAGCTTCGAAAAAGATTTAAAGAACACTACGCATCATTTAGATTAGGCAAAAGAAATTCAAATTTTTCAAACCATTTTCTAGACTCTGGTCATTCTTTCCCTAATATAGATAGTATAAAAATTTTACACTTAGAACAAAAAAGTAAAAAATTCGATATATTAGAGAACATAGAAATTTATAAACACAATAAAAATAATAATGTAAATCTTCTTAATCTGCAAACAGACATAAAAAATTTCCAATTATTTAATATTTTCGACTAACTGTTAAAGTTTATTATAGCAATATACTTGTAACAATAGAGATAGGACCTAACAATTGCAAAGGATAAACCAGATGATAAATTTACGGTATAAGGTATAAATTTATGCACTTTTTGTAATTCATTCACTTTTAAAAAGTCGTTTGAAAATGACATAGTATGTCGAAACTGCAGTAACGCAAAAAGCAATATAAAATATGTGACAAAATAACAAAGGAAAATTTGTGTTTTTATTACATTCTACGTAAAAATGTATTGTCACAAAGTACTCAATAGATTCTTTAGGAATTTTAGAATTATTTTTTTTAAGAAAAGCAGTGGCGCACAATTTATTCTTGAAAAATAGTCCATATAAATGTGGTATGGAAACTGGTATTTTTTTTAATATTTTACATCAAAGAAATGTATTTTGCTGCTGTTAAGCAAAGTACTAAATATCAATTTAATATCTAGAGTGGTTTGAAAATATAAATAATTTTTTTCTTAGAATTTTAACACCCTCTATCTCTAAAAGGAAGCGGTTTCGGACATATGTTTATATGGAAAACTACGGCTTAATTTCGACGAAGAGTATGCCCTTAAAATTTAATGCATGAATTTCGGAACACCCTGTATATACTTTTAAATATTTTTGTAAAATCGTTATATCAAATACAAAAAAAATTATATAAACAAAATCCTTGTTCTGAAGATACAGGGTGTAAAATTTGTAATTTTTAATAATCCTAAATATCTTTTACCCAATTTTATTGTAAGATAGCAATGGTATTTAAGGCAATAATTTATTAGTACCTAAATAACATTTATGAAGTCTAGTAGCAACTAACGGAATATTTCTAACAAAAAACAGTACGCCACTGACTGTGTAAATATGTATATGTAAATGTTTTGTGCTTTTTTTTAGATAAGTCAAACAAAAATACAGCTTTTATGTCTCCTATTTTTTTATCAAATCTTGTTTACTTTAAGAGAAAAAATAAAAGAAGGAAGAAATAAAAATCTTTAGATCACAAAAGAAGCAGGGAACTTTTCTTTTAAAAATTAGATTTTCTCTCTCTCTCTCTTTCTCTCTCTCTATTTTTTTTCTTGGTTTTGGTCCCTTCAGGTCCAATCCACCACTCTCCCCCTTCCGGACTATGCTTTCCAGGGCTTCGTCGGCGGAAAATCTGGATAATCGAGCTCGTAGCTCCCAGAAATTCCAAAAGAAAACAAAAATTCAACAATCGATGCAATGCATAAATTGTCGGCTGTCAAACCAAGATCTGCTACTGGTGTTACGTATAACCTTCACTTTCACTACTGACAGTTTCCATGACACGACAATCTATTTCCCGCCATTTGAGAAATACCTCGTGTTCACCACCAAACAGGATACCATCAACTTATAGGAATCTTCGCTCACAGCGCTTAGATCCAGAAGAAA
Organism: Listronotus bonariensis; assembly: GCA_014170235.1. Taxonomy (NCBI): domain Eukaryota; kingdom Metazoa; phylum Arthropoda; class Insecta; order Coleoptera; family Curculionidae; genus Listronotus; species Listronotus bonariensis. The sequence continues at coordinate 58,227 of JACEGR010005004.1, read as the reverse complement.
GACCTCGTCAATTTAGCGTGAATCTTTCCTTGATCCCCGAAGGTAAAAACGTTCGCCGCCACTCCGTAGTCCTCTACGCACGTCCGCACTGTCCGGAGGTTAAACAAAGAGTCAAAATTAGATTTTGAAATTTTGTTATAAGAACTTATCTAACAACAACAATAAATACTTTTTTAAATTAGGTTCATATCAAGTCTAACCATTTTGTACTGAAATAAGTGTTTTTAAAATTACTTTAAAATGTTTACCACCCTGTATCTTGAGAACAAAAAATTTGCAGGCCCATGTTTATATGAACTTTTTTCTTATTGTAATAAGGGGATTACACCATAGCAGTTTGGCACCACTGTTCAAAAACACCCTGTATATTTATAAATAACCTGCTAATTTTTGCTTAATTGCAAGTTCAATGTAGTTACGAGTAAATGTTATGGTTATACTGGCCTGCAAATCAAGGTTCTTATGCCCGAAATATACCAATTCTACGGGGTATTAATAGCTTTGTTCGCGGGTTTGATTCTGAACCGGTTCTGGGACTATTCGCATGCGCAGTGAAAAAGCAGCGTTTGCGGTTAGTAAAATCCTGAATTTTTAGTAACAGTTCTGTGTTCGCGGGTTACAATGGAATCAGTTCGTTACCGGTTCGTAACCTGATTAGCAGTCCTGGGATTTTTGTTGGAACTAAAAGTTCAGTTCGGAATTTCATCTGCATTGTCGACATGGTCAGCTGTTTTCTGTTTTTGTGGTACAGAAATAAACCGTTGTATTACAGTTTATTTGTTTCTGCCACTTTTTATGCGGGTTAATATACCTGTTGAATATATTTTTTATATTTTTGTGATTCTGAGCGTATATAAACAAAGGATTTTTAATTATATTCCGTATGAATGTATGTATGCAATAAGGTAAATAAAGATTTAACTAAAAAATATAGACAATATAACAAGATTTTACCATTTCTTGTTGTTTGAATTTTATCTTTAGTTAAATACACATACTTATGGTAAAAACGAGAGGAGGCAGGGAAACCCTTGTCTTCCGCCGAGAGACCTCGAGTGGCTTTCGACAGTAGAACAATTTACTTTTTTGTTTAAATTTATTTATTTTTTTGTGTAGTATCCAATTTAACCATGAAAAATCCTAAACAAAAGGCTAGGTTAGAATACATCCTCAGCTGTATAGAAAATCGTTCGCGGTAAATAAAAATTCCGAACTAATAAATAACTAGACATGCGGTTTAAAACAATTCTAAACCAGTTCGGTTCTGGTTCAGAATCGGTTCATTACTAGACCCGCGAACAAAGCTAATAAGACCCTTTTCAGCATTTTCGCAGATAAAAAAGTTGTTTGTTACGCCAGGAGTTTTCTTTTTAATTTAAAGGCGGGTCCGTGGTCTTTGTTAAAAAAAACACACAAATTCTGACCACGGATTCGTATAGGCAAAGCACATTTAAAAGCATACAAACAAAGGTCCAATCTTTTTTAGAGTTGTTTAATTATTGTCCGCTTTTTTGGAACTTTCTAGAATAAATTATTTAAATATTGTATAATAAAATACTATTTTTTAGGAACAAAAATCAAAGGTGAATACCCAGTCCAACCTTCTCATAAATGCGACAAATGCCAAAAAGTATATACCAACATAGGAAACTTAAAAAGACACCAGAAATATGAATGTCAAAAAGCTTACAGATTTTTCTGTAATCTCTGCGACTACAAATGTTTTAGAAATAACGTTCTAAACGAACACTATTCGAAAAAACACGGATTTTCTTACAAAAACATTTTACTTGGAGCCTAAAGAACAATGATGCAAAAAAGGAATTTTGGGAAAGTGTGTTCGAAGCTGAAAAAAAACAAGAATAGTGTGGATTTTTAATTTATTTGGTGGTTAATAATTTTATTTGGAGTGAGTTATTTACTAATCTTTTTGCTGTGTGCAGATTATTTAGGAATATTTATAATTAAATATTTAAAAAGCATTTTAAAGTTATATAAATAAAAACACCTGTACCAACAGGGAATTCATATTCTTAAGCCTTGTTATAAACAATATTAATAAAGGTTTAAATTGTTGGGCGTCACCTTTGAATGTCAAATTTGTCTAAATGGATGATATTTCCAGTGGATCAGTTTATCGTCAAGATGTCAGCGGTTTATAGCGGATGTGATCATTCCTAACAAGAAGTAAATTCGTGTTGCAGTCTTAGTCGTGGAGTAATCCATTTATTACCATTTTTTATACATGTAGGGTAGGGCGGAGCTAGTTGAGCAATTTTTCACTTGATCGGTTATAGCTCCTCAAAAATAAGTCTTAATGGCATTCTGATGGATTAGCAATTTATCCCTTATTAATAGTGTCCATAGTAATTATTTTCTAATAAGTCAAATTTAGGAGCTACATCTATTTTAATGTAGATAGTCAAGTATGCCCAACGTACCCCATAGGTGAGGTAAGTTGAGCAAGGGTATGGGGCTAGTGGAGCACTTAGAAAATATAGTCAAATCATGGCTTGAATGTTAGATACGTTAACAATAAAAATACATTTTGAAAATTTGCTTTTTATATTTATAATCTTATAGTGACAAAACAACAAATCTCATTAATAAAACAGCAACGTGCCTAGCTTGAACTATTGAATTTAATACCTATCAATTCATCTTCGTTTTTTAAACTTTTTAGGCAGTTTTATTTTGCTTCTTTTGTAATGCCTTCTGTATCTGTTAAAATTGCAGCTTTTCTCTATCTTCTGTTTGATTTGGCTCCTTTTCTTGGGTATGGTGAAACTATTTCCAGAGAAAATTTATAAGTTAGATAGGTCAGATCGTTTTCTCTGTTGCTTGTACAAAGTTCGGGTTGCAGCCTCTTTTAAATCCTGAGGAGACTCTAGTAGTCTTACTGTTATAATCCGTATCCCAAAAAATAAAAAAATAAAACTTTTATACTTAAAACCGTGGAGTTAGTTGGGCAACTGTAGGTCAACAAACCCCAACCTGAAATTTTAAAGGAAAAGTAAATTTATTAGAAATCCGGTTAGAACTATATCCAAAATCTTTATACATAATTAAACTGCAATAAATTTACTTAATATTAACACTTACCTGATTGAGAACGGAATACATTTAACTATCACAGATACTATTTTCCGGCTTGCAATTATTTTACTTTTTAATCACAAAATAAACAATGCGCACGGATACTTTTCTCGATCGCCGCATCACCACTAGTGGTCGCACAATGAGTTTCCCTCGCGCAACCCCTTCTTTATGCTATTTGATGCTTTCGCCTGCGGTCGGTAGTTTTTGAGATATTTTGATTGCCCAACTTACCTCTATGCTCAACTAGCCCCGCCCTACCCTACATATATACCACCCTACGCGTATCTACCAGGATATTCTTTATGGTTTTTTTTTGGCATTGAGGAGCCTCTGCGCTCAAGAATTTAAACTTTTATTTATACATTTGTTTATAGACTAGATAATTGTAATTTGTATTACATATTTATATAGTAAATAATAAAAATACGTGTTTGTACCAGTTTTTATTTAACTTGCAATGTATGTATGTTCGGATGGAATTTTGAAACTCAATTTTAAAGCATATATCCTCAACCGATTGAGCTAAAATTTTGTATACATACATTTAGTTTAAATGACAAGGCATGGTTAGCTGTGTGACCTCAATCTAAATCCAACATGTCAAAATACACAAGATGGCGGCCTCTAAATCCAATATGGCGGACTTCCAAAGATGGCAGACTAAATATTTTTAATTTACTCCTGTAATAAGGGTATTTAATGAAAGGGCTTGATGAGAGTAAGCAAAAAAGTGACATCACTCTAAATCAATAATGGCGAACTAATATTTGCATGCTTTCTGGAAATATTAGTAATAAATGAAAGGAAGAAGAAATTCATATTTATTTCTATGACTCTTTAAAAAATGCGTTCTTTTATTGTGAATCAAGATAAACTACACCAATTTACCATACTATGTGAATTGTTTAGAAAAGTAACTTTTTTTAACAGTTCGATCCTTTTTTAGATTTTGAATTGGAATTTTGTTTTAATGCCCACTAGAGTTTATTTTATTAAAGATGTATACATGTACAGGGTGTAATTTAATTGACGGCTAAAAATTTAGGGTATTATTCCTTAGCTTATTTTAGAAAGGAAAGTTCTTATGAACATATGCCCTAAACGTCTTAACTTTTGAGACACAGGGTGTTAAAATTTTCAAAAATACAAAAAATTTCGGAAATACTTATTTTTGTAAAAACTGCCATACTGGATATAAACCCTATTTAATCAAATAATTATATTTTTTTGTTGCAAAATTGCTTATTGAAAATTATAAAACCTAATTTTTAAAAGAAAAAGATCCCGCAATGCTTCTTTTGTGGTCTAAAAATATGCAATTAAGTGATTTTTTTTTCTTTAAATAAACAAGATACGAAAAAAATGAAGAGACATAAAGGCATTATTTTTATTTGCTTAATCTAAAGAAAGCACAAAATTTTACGCACATTTACACAGTCAGTTGCGTACTAGTTTTTTTGTTGGAAATATTTCTTTAGTTGCCTCTAGAGACGCTACTGGACTTATTAAAGTAATTAAGTTAGTGATAAATTACCCCTTTATGTCACTAATAAAACTGCCAATTTAAAACAAAATTGGGTGAAGAATAGTTAGGATATTAAAAAAATAGTTTTTTTTTTGGAAATTTTAACACTCTGTATCTCAAAAGTTAAGAGGTTTAGGACATATGTTTATTTAAACTTTTCTTCCTAAAATAAGGTAAGGAGTCATACACTGTATTTAAAGCCATCAGTTAAATTCACTCTGTATTTATAAACGCGGCATCAAGCAAAGCAGAAATTAGGTTGCTATAAATTTCGCTATTACCTATTTTAGTCCATGTGTTAATTTTAAACTGATTAGTTTACAAATAGGTTTATTATATATTATTAATAAAAATTAATAATAATTGGGTTAAATAACTTAAAATTTGAAATTACAAAATTTATAGGATCGTAGAAAAAATAATGAATATACCGGGTGTTGCTCCGTCGAGCAGGACATAGGGAATCCCATGTAAATTTTGAGGTGGTCCAATATTGGCTCCCCTAATTATTTTAGAAGAAAATATAATTAGGATTTTTTAAAGAGCACGAAAAGTTATACCCAGCGTACAAATTTCAGCTCTTCTCAGTCCGCCATCTAAGAGATAAATGCTAAAATAAGTTACGAATCTCCTATCTTCTTACCCGCCTTGTATTATTAGAAGTTTATAATAAAATACTGGAAAAATTATTTAACCTCTTACTCTCAAGTTGTCAGATCAATGTCACATCATTCTTAAATAATGAACTACTTAAATCAAGAAAAAATCACTATTATAAAATGGTTTTACCAGGGAAATAGTTATCGAAGCGGACATGTTTGCAGCCTATTTTCCCAATAGGCCAATACCAAGTAAATCGATAATAGAACGGACGATAAAAAATTTGAAACTACAGGCACAATAATCAATAATTGCAAATATAAATAAAATCGACGTGATCTTACGCCAAACGATTTTTTTCTATGGGGAGATTTAAAAACTAAGCTACCAATAAAAAATATGAAAATTTAGTCCAGCTAAGGAATGCTATTTCCGCTGAATGTGCCAGAATATCGATGTACCAACTAGCCAATGTAAGAAATGAGTTTTATAATCGTTTGGGTTATTGTCTGGCAGTTAATGGAGGAATATTTGAACATTTGATTAAATCCTGATATTTTCGTCATAAATTGATTTCTAAATGTAGAAAAATTTGTTTTATTGTCTTGCGTAACTGTGAGTGCATGTGTTGGAATTAGCTGTAAACTAAAATGAAATGCGAGGATTCTTTTGAAATTCCCGTATAAAATTGTTCAGTTTTGGCAATGATATTATAAATTAATGATCTAAATTGTCACTGATAAATCGATATGGTGTTTTTATTGTTGATTTCTAGAGTACAGGGTGCATAATGAGATACTACGTTGCAGAAGTATTAAGGAGTTTACTCTTTACCGGTTGGTTGAAAAATGCTCAAATTTTTATTTTGGGTGAAACTTACTGTACTCTTCAATAAATCCTAATAGCATTTTTTTCTAAAATAATTAGGGGAGCCAATAATTGACCCCATTAAAAATTACATGGTATTCCCTATGTCCCGCTCTGACGGAGCAACACCCGGTACGCAACACATGTATAAAGTGAATTTTTTTACGTGTAGGTTTTCTCCCATTCCTATAAAAGTATCACTCTTTGCACTTTTTACATAGCAGCAATTTTGGTAACAAGTAAAAATTTTTCTTTTTTTTAACTCCATCGTGTACTAAAATGGAGTACTTTTTCTTCATGATAACGACCAAAAAATGGAATTTTTCTAAGATTCGTAAGGTCGTAGAAAAATTACCATTTTTTACTAGAACTCGACCCCTGCCCACTTCATTGGGCAGTAATTATATATTTTTTTAACTTTTTTTAATAATATTAAATATATCCTATAGCACTTCTGAATAGTGCAGCTTTTTGATTATAAAAAGTTTTCATGATCTGTTCAGTATTTCCAAAGATGAGTCCTTACCAACAAACAAACAAACAAATATTAATACTAAATAGGAAAATTGCTTTTTAATGTTTCAAAAGCGAGGCGAAATTAGCAGTTTTTAATTTTTCAAACATTAAAAAGCAATTTTCCTATTTAGTATTAATATTTAAAAAATGTTTCACAAGAAACCAACTGCGGATACAATTCAGTGTATTAAACAAACAAATATTGAAAGTTACAAATTTTACCCCTTTATAAAATTAGCATATATAATGAAGTGTAAGTAATCTATTGTACTTGTAAAAATTACAAATAACCGAAAAGTTTTAAACACTAAAATATATAGTAAAAGCCTGATGGAAAAGTGTTATTCTTAGATAGTTTATTAACACTTAATAAATACATTACTGCCTTCACCGAACCTAAACTAACAAGATGTATCTTTTTAGGTAGTTGTTCTCGCGATTCACGGAACATTTCCGGACTGGCATGTTATAAGTGTGGTAATAAGTTTACCAGAGTTGACAATCTGAAACGACATGTCAAATATGTATGTGGAGTGATGCCGCAGTTCAAATGCAGTTATTGTTCTTATGCATCCAAACACAAGTATGTGTTGGCCGCTCATATTAAGACTAAACACGAAGATATTTTGCAAGATTTTGGGTTTATGGACAGTTTAAAATGAAAATTTGAAATTGTGAGTAGGTACTGGCTTATTCAACGATAGTGTAACCGTTTCACAGAGTATAGGTCTGGCCTTACATAACCCCAACGAACCCGTGGCCGTGCGTTGCCCTGGTGAAATGTAGAGGGATGCGATGCAAAAAATTTAGTATTTAATTAACATGCAGTAATATAAGTCACGCTTTAAATTACATCTGATTGTAAAATAAACCTTCACAAATAAGGTGACACAGTTTTAAAGTTTGGCCATACATAACCACACCGAGGCCTGCACCGTAGCACGGCCGGGTCTCGGATTTGAAATCTTTGACGTACAAGGCTTAATATCACCGCTCCCTGCCCCATCACATACCGCGCACCGCATTTTAACAAGTTAACAAACATCACCGACCAACGGTTGTATGTCAAATACGTCCCGCCGCGTCGGCTGTGACGCATTTTTACTTAGTTAGTTTGCATCGAACTTGTGATGTTTATAGTTTATTTAATTTCTGAAAATATTTAAAAAATTACAAGATTTTCTTAAATTTCCTCGCATATTATTTACAAGATGTAACAATAAAATCAATTTTACATTTTTTAATACTTACTAAATCACTTTTTTTTGTATTGTTTTTACAACAACTAACCTTTAACAACTAACTTTTAATTTTTATACGTGATGAACTGAAATTTAATGTAACACCCAGTAAACTCAAAGCTTGGTTTGGGGAATAATTGCGTTATCCGATCCACGTATAATTTTATTAGCTTGGCATGTTTCTGACCGTACGAGACACAGTCGTGCTACGGTGCAGGTCTTGTGGGACATCGGTGCGGATATTTGTGGCCAGACTTTTATCTATTCTGCACTTAAGGTTTGGATAATAAGACACAGAGATAAGTGGAAAAATCTGTTTTATTTTAACAAAGAGATACATACATGAAACAATATACCTAGCTTGACATAAATGCGTTTTATATTTTTGAGGGCATAAAAAGTGCTTTTGAATTTTTCCAAATTAATTTGCCCCACTTTTTCCTATCACCGTAAATGCGGGCTCGTTGCGACTATGTGTAGCCAGACCTTTACTGTGAATGTCGGAAATTGGTGAATGTCTACATTCACCGGTGAGTGTCAACATACACCGAATGGTTTGTTAAAAAATCGAATTTTTAATCAACTTTATTATTGCTTTGGAGAATGTCTGGTGTATGTCGACACACACAGAGATATACGGAGAATATCAAATGTAGTCTTGGTTAGTTATAGTTAGTTAGGGCCAGTTTTAATTTCTGAAGAACCAACTAGGGTTACAAGACCTTAATACATCGAGGATATTTTTTTTTCTCAGTAGCATTTTCAGTTTTTGACATTACGAAATTTACATATACAGGGTGTTACAAAATATTCTAAAGAAACTTTAAGGGCAGATTCTACATCAGAAAATAAAAAGAAAAGTTCATATATACATAGGAAGAGGAATAATGTTGATAACACCTATTTTAGTAAAAATTGTTAAATTGTTTATAAACCTTAAATACATATTTAGTGTTGTTCTTCCATAATTGCAAATAAAAAATATAAACCCAATTTTGAAAGGAAAAAGTTTACTACAATGTTTCTTTTATGGTCTAAAAATATTCAATTAGGTGAACTTTTTCCTTTTTTGCTTTTAAACCAAACAATATACAAAAAAGTAAAAGACATAAGCTGTATTTTGTATTTGTTTAATCTAAAGAAAGCACAAAAAATTTACACATTTAAATGGCGTACGGTTTCTTGTTAGAAATATACTTTCGGTTGCCCCTTGAGACGCCACTGGACCTATTAAATTTATTTAAGTTAGTGATAAATTTCTTCAATAATTCCAGTAATAACAATGCAAATTTATCAAAATGGGGTAAATAGTATTTAAATAAAAAAAAACAATTCTTTTTACCAGTTCCACACCCTGTATCTTGAGAACAAGAATTTGTGGACCCATGTTTATATGAACTTTTCTTTATATTTTCAATGGTATAATTTACTATTAAATTTTTTTCACAACATTCTATTACACCCTGTATATATAAAACACACCTAGTTAATTATAGAGTTTTCTTTTTGAGGTTAGAAGGAAATTGTGACCGGCCAAATTCTAATTACAGTTCTGTGTCCAATACTTTTTTAGAGTGATGTGTTATTTTTTACATGAATTAATTTTAGTGGTGTTCTGGGTTTCACAATAATTTATTTAAAAACATTTTCTGTTATGTTTACCATTGTAAATTAACATACCATTTTTAGAAAGAAAAGCTGAAGAACTACTTGAAACAATTATCACGGAAACTTCAGTACAGTCTTCTCATAAATGCAATAAATGCAAAAAGGTATTTACCAACATAGGAAACCTTAAAGACACCAAAAATATGAATGTCAAAAGAAACTTACAGATTTTTCTGCAATCTCTACGACCACAAATGTTCAGAAATAACGTGCTAAGCAAACTATTCAAACAAGCATGGTTTACTGTACACCCTGTATATATAAAACTTACCTAATTATTATAAGAGTTTATATACAGGGTGCCTTAATTTTAAATACAAAAAGAAACTTAAAATATAAATGTCTGTTGGGAAACACGAATTTTAATGTCGGTATTAATAAATATATAAGGTGTCTCAAAACCAAGTTTTTATTGTCAGGTTACACTTTTTATTGGAACGCCCTGTATATTTTGACCTATTGTAACTTTATTAAAATCTGAATTAAAAATTTATAATACACTTTACGTCAATTAAATCGTTGTTTTTTGAGATAGGTTAGTAAATATGTATGTATTTAAACAAAACCTAATTTAATTATTTATTGTTTTTTTTAAAGAGGTTATTTATTAAACTTTATCATATTATTTTTACGTAAATAGTAAAAAAATATTTTAAAATAATAGGAACCAAAATATAATTTTCTCACTTTACCTTTTACTGGCCTCGGCCACGTTAACAAGCATAAGCATCCAGAGGAAAGTATCAAATCTTTGTACTGGAGCCTTCTTGCTTACGTATATTGCAGTCGCCTGATCTAAAAATAATATTTTACCAATACTGTCAATAAAATTAGTGTTTTTACATGTTTTGTACAGGGGTGTGTTATTTTGTATATAGAGTTGGACACTCTGTATGATTCGAACATAAACTAAGCAAGCTGGTGTATGTTGACATTTATTGGTACATTTCGACTTTTACTGTGGTTTGAGCTGACAGTGACATATCGATTGATTAAGAGAATATTTTTGGTGTATTTTTTTTTGTAACTATTTGTTTATCGTGTTTAAATAATTTAGGTTATGCTTCTTGGGTTAAAGCACCTTATTGTATTTTAATATTTTTTAATTTATAATAAAATTTTAAGTTAATTTTTAATAATATTTTTATGGTTTAACTATTGTATTATTTTTACGTCTAGAATTTATATTAGGTTAATTTATTATTATATAAATTTTATATTTTTGCAATATATTTTTTAATACATATTTTGCATTTTATTGTATTTTACACTTGCCGGTATCCCCGTACCAAATTAGGGGTTTACTTATTTATATACTTTGTACTGGGTGCTATAAGTTGTAAAATATTCCCATTATTAACAATCTCCATGGTCCCCAAAATGTTAGTGCTTAAATGGTAATGGTTCCAGTTATGTTTAGTACCCCCTATAATGTAACACAAGCAGCAGAGTGACAATATAAAGGGTGAGTTTTTCTCGATGTTTAGTGAAGGGATCTTAGAAACCGCTGCAGCTACAGAGATGGTTAAATGGGGAAAGAATTGCATTTTTAAAAACGTAGTTTAAATAACTTTTTATTTCTTCCGAAAAAACCATGGCTTACTAGATATTTTTAAAAACCGTGTTTTCAAAAAATATTTTTTCTCTGTAGCTCAGTTAATATTCAAAAAAGAAAAAAAGTGTAAATAGGAAACTTGTAGATATTAATCTTCTTAGTAAAAAGGTAAAGTCCGATATTTAATATAGTAGTCCGTTTTTGGGCTACGACATAAACTTGCAGTTTTTTAAATGAAAACCATAGTTGGCTATGACATTTTGAAAAAGGCTTTTTTATAAGCTTTTATAACGATGTATACCATATTATATTTTTATTTCAAAAATAACGTAATTATTTTTAAATATTTTTTATGTCATTTTACCGTAAACAATTGAATTTATTTTATTAACAATGATGTTTTTTCATCTCATCAGGACCATAATTGTTTTTAATCTATTAATTGAAATAAGAGCATTTTAATTACTTAAAAAAAAATTTAGACAGTAACCCTTAAAAAATATTTAAGTTTTTATTTTTTAAAGTTCTTTTAAACGTTTAACCAGACAATATTAAATATATAATTTTGTTAATTTTTAAAAACAAAATAAATAGCAAAAACTCACAATTAAGAAATTAATTTAACCACTAAATTTACTACTTTAATTATTAAAATAGTGCTTTAAATTAAACTAGGTAAAAAAAAGAGGAACGTTATTATTTAAAAGTTATCAAAATTCCCACTATTATTGCCTAACCCCATGCTATATCTTTTAAAACCAAATATGTTGCCTTATAGACTTAACTCCTATACGTTATAATCATAAGTAATAATTATTGTTAGGTGAACTAAGTCTCACAAGCATATGAGAGTTAAAATATTGCTATACATCGTTAAAGAGCTTATAAAAAGGCCTTTTTAAAAATGTAATGGCCAATTATGGTTTATGCATTTTAAAAAATGTAAGTTTGCGTCGTAGCTCAAAAGCAGATCACTACCTTTAATATCGGATTATACCTTTTTATTAGGAAGGTAAGTATCTGCAAGTTTTCTATTAAATTTTTTTTCTATTTCAAATATTAACTGAGTTACAGAGAAAAAAACAGTTTTGGAAAAAAACGGTTCTTTTAAAATATCTAGTAAGCTATGACTTTTTGGACGAAACAAAAAGGGCTAAACTAAGCTCTAAAAACTGCAATTCTTTTCCCCATTTAACCATCTCTGTAGCTGCAGCGGTTTCTGAGATCCCTTCACTAAACATCGAAAAACCCACCCTGTATAGGGGCTATGGGTGAGGATGCCTGATTTAGTAATCAAATGGAATTCATGAATCCTTTTTAGGGGGTTTCTTTTGACAAGTCTACCACGAATATTAATACTACCCAGTCCCTGAGCCAGTAATAAAATGGAGTTCATGATAAAAACCCTTTTAAAATCTTATTAAGGGGGTTCCTTTTGACAAGTCTACCACGAATATTCATATCGCCATGTATGAAAGTGGCGCTTTGACCCAGCCTGTCAATGTCAAATGTTTTGGATGTCTAACTAGCCGAATGCATCATTTTTTTTGTCGGGCAAGTTTAAAACTATAAGGCTCAAACACATATTTCGGGTATCGGATTGGGACCATCTAAAGGGTTTGAGAAGGGTTTTATCGTGAAGTTTATTGTATTACTGGCCCTGGTACTATTTTTTATTGAAACATATGAAAGAACATTTACGTTAATTTTTTTTCTATAATTATTCAAATGAAATACTAAATTATACTAGCTGACAACGAAATTGCTATTTAGCATTTTATTTTCTTCAGTGCATACGTATAACTTTTTAAATTGAATGATGGTATGTTGTGTCAACGCCAATTTTAGATACAAAAGCACCTGTTTATTATTAAAAGTGATATTAACTTTAATATTTTATGTTTTACCCATCTATTATTGATCTGTAATACCTTAGAAACGGAATATGCTATGGTAGCAATAATACCTGCTATCACACCTAGGGCATTATAAGCGGGCATTATCATAATGCCCGCTTATAATGCCCTAGGTGTGGCATTATAAGCGGGCATTATGATAATGCCCGCTTATAATGCCCTAATGCGCTAATATGGAAATTTTATTGCTTATCCAATTTTATTTCTCTCACAATAAAGATCAAGTTTATACAAAAACATATGTATTAAAATAAAATCAATAACTTACCAGTTCCTGAAAATATGCCATTAAAACGGTTTGGCTTATTTGAAGAATTGCGTTCGCATCTTTCCAAATACCAAATATGCCATACTCCCGATCATACTGTTGCCTTGATTTAACTGGCAAAAGATTTTCGGTCGCTTTTATGGCCTTTTCTTTTATATTTTGTGGAATTTCTTCCATTTTGAGCAAATCGTTAAATAAAAATGCCAACTGACTAACTGATAGAAACATCAAAGTTAAACTTAACACCAGTCATTATCTACTTACGTATACAGGTACAGGTGCAACTTATTTTTTATATTGCGAATAAATAATGTAATTAGTCATTGAAAAACTCTTTTTGGGTAAAGCATAAAGCATTGTATGCACCACGGGCGTTACTGGACTATCAGGTCGAAATCTAGCCGTCGGGCTATTTCGACCTTCAGGGCATTATAGTCCTAGTAACGCCCTTGATACATAAATAGCTATTAAGTGGCTGTCACCCGCTGGAATCAGCAGTTTATTTTTCTGTCATTATAATAATATTTTTTTTTTAGTTTTTCCTACTCGCTATATAATAACTGAAAAAACAGGATGCACGCCTGTCCACGATGCAAAAAGCTGTACACCTACAGAAGCAGCGTCATGCGTCATTTGAAGTTCGAGTGTGGAAAAGCTCCTCAGTTTCAGTGTCAGTTCTGTTTGAAATATTTCACTCAAAAAGCAGCTTAAAAAGCCACGTTATTGCAGTACATTTGGATGAACAAAAAATAAGAATTAAAGAATTTTATTAATTAGTCATCCAATTTAAGGATTAATTTTCTATATTTATCACATATATTTTTGTAACTAAAAATGGTAGATTTTTAAGGAGTAGCTAGGTATTAGCACAAAATTTTGGGATAAGTTTAAATTTTAATACTTAAGAGCGTAGAATATTTATATTTATTTAAAGTTATTCTTTTTATGCGCTTAAAAATCAGTATTTTTATATCTAGTTTTTTTCTTAGTAATAGTTAGTTATGATTTTTTTAATTTCACACAAGTTACAGTATAATAGACAATGTGCAGTAAGCACAATTTTTTCTTAATTTTATATTATTTTTCCACGATCTTTTTAAAGTTAAAATTTTTAAAAACATAATAATAATTGATATTTTTTAACAATTTTTAAACACTTTGTTTGTGTTGTTGTTGTTAAAAAGGACAATACCTAAATAGAGAATTCTTTTGTTTTGTTTTTTTTTTTAATAGTAAATCGACTTGGTTAAAACTATCTAATTTAAAAACAAACTTTTTTATGTTGATAACAATGATCAGGAAAAAATATAATAACCACAAGTGATTATTTGTTGCCATATGTTTTTATTTTTTGTGCCAAACTTAGGTTAATATTTAGTAAATGTTTTAGTTTCCTAATAATTGTATTATATTGTGCCATGTCATTTTATTGAAACAATTACCTTAATAAAATTTACATTTACCTTAAAAAATAAAGTCCAATTTTTTGATAACTTTCTTATTTATTTAGAAAATCATGGAGAAAATCCCTCCAAAGTGAATTCCATATTTGAATGGCTTGGGGAAGGAAGGTAACAAGCCACATTCTCATTTCCAAGTTAATTCAACTTTAATATTTTAATTAGTCCTGAAATTGTAATAATTAGGCTTTCACAAAACTGCTTTTGTAGTGGTATATTTATACCAAAATGTATCAAAATGAGAAAACAAAATTATAAAAGTGTATTATGTAACAAAAAACTATTAAAGTTTTTAATTCCGAGATTTCGTAAATTGTGGCTTGTTAACTTTTTTCTCCAAGTCCTTTATTTGTTAATTTTTCGTAGCAAATTGCTTACTTTCTCTTATTATTATTTGTTTGCTTAAGGAGGCTTGGAGCGCCAAAATTTAAATCAATAATTTGCACTATATTGTTTGATATACCGTATTAGCTAAGTTGAAATGTTCACTAGCAATGCGTGAAAAAGAGACGGAATAACACTTGTAGAGTACCAACCGGTTGAGATTAAATAAATAAATTCGTCATTTAAACAAGGTACAACGCACAATACGTCGATATATGGAAAAAATGACAAAATTAATATTTTCAGAACAATTTAAATGTATAATATTATGTGTAATAATGTGTTAAATCTAGAATAACATTATTGAATTGCTTTCTGTAATAGCAGAGCATTGGATTTTACACATTTATCAATAACACGACTATTTTGGTGCAACAAGACTAATACAATTTATGTTCTGAAATCCCTATCCCTTAACTACGCATACTATGCATCGGTCCCGCTTTGTTGTTGCTTTACCGGCCAATATACCTTTTACTTTGCTCATTGTGTATACCTCAAGTTAAAGAGGTTATTGTACTTTAATCAGAATATATATTTATGATGAACGTGCTTTAATACCAAATTTGTTATCATATATTTATCTTTATTTACTTATCATTATCATTATCATTATATATAATAAAACTAAGT
Source organism: Listronotus bonariensis (assembly GCA_014170235.1). Classification (NCBI taxonomy): domain Eukaryota; kingdom Metazoa; phylum Arthropoda; class Insecta; order Coleoptera; family Curculionidae; genus Listronotus; species Listronotus bonariensis. The sequence continues at coordinate 42,495 of JACEGR010005004.1, read as the reverse complement.
TGATAAAATGTGCGTGCCGATAAAACTTGAAAAGGAGTCCCGATACAATAAAGGGACTTATATAGTGTGATAGCCCTTTATCCCCCTCGAACAAGAAAAATTCCCGTTTTACCCTAAAGGGCGTATTTTTAAAGATATAAGGACTCCTCCAACCCTTCAACTTGGAAATTAAGTGTAGTGGCGCCATCTGTTGTCGAGTATTTGAACTTCATTCAGAACAACGGTTATTTGGGTCTCATATCAACTCCCGAACGAAGCCGGAAATCATAGCTAGTACTCTTATACACTTAAAGATAATTTAAAAAAGTCATTACCGACCCTAGCAGGCTAATGAACCTATATAGTACAATACTTCACCGGATTTATCTTGATATGCTATGTTTCCTATTACACTGGTTAACTCTTTAAGTTTTCACACATAATGGGACTTATTGGTTATGAGTGCATGGTCACAAACTTATATATTATAAATAAATAATTTTGAGCATACATAAGGGTTTGGTTTAAAAATGTAAATATAAAAATATAAAATTCTGTACATAAATACATGTCTTTAAAAACATTGTACCTTACCTAATACCTTAAACCACTGTTTTTTAGGTTTCCTAAAGCTGGTAAACAAATACAGTTGTATGTCATGTAAGAAGATCTATAAACATCTAACGTCCCTCAAAAAACATATAAGATACGAATGTAATAAAACAGGACAATTTAAATGCACCATTTGTTTCCGTTGTTTTACACAAAAGAAGAGTTTACAGTATCATTTACTAGCCATACATAAAAACTTTTAATAAGATAGAAAAAAAGTTTATTTTCTATATTTATTTATTTCTTTTATTTATGTTTTTATTTATGTTATTAAATTATTTATTCAATTATTTATTTAAATTTTATATGAGTAGCAAGGTCAAAAACAATCAGTGTATAAGTGTTATACATTTTTTTAAAATAAGTAGCAGTTGAGGTGTTCCTTGCAAAAACTCTATTTGTAGTTAATAGTTACTTCCGAGAAAAATAAAAAAATGTTATTTGTTTAAATAAAACACATTAAGCGTATCCTTTCTTCCCTTAACACCAAGAAATCGTCTGGGCTGGATGGCATACCAGCGGTCGTTTTAAAAAAATGTGCTCCAGAACTTGCACCAATCTTAACTCGGATCTTTCGAATTTCTTACGAAACAGGTATCTTTCCGGAGAGCTGGAAAGCTGCACGTGTTCAACCTATTCCCAAGAAAGGATCTAAATCTCTTCCATCTAACTATAGACCAATTTCAATTCTCTCAGTTCTTTGTAAAGTAATGGAAAAATTTATCAATTCCCAAATTCTTAAGTATTTAGAAAAACACAAAATTTTGCACGACAGGCAGTATGGATTTCGTCACAAAAGATCTACAGCAGATCTTCTTTCCTTCGTATCACACTGCTGGAATCAGTCTCTTGAGTTTCTAGGTGAGTTCCAGATCGTTGCTCTTGATATATCCAAAGCTTTTGACCAGGTCTGGCATGCCGCACTTCTTAATAAACTTCCCTCCTATGGTATTTCAACTAAACTCTGTACTTGGCTCTCTAGTTATCTATCTGATCGACGTATATCAGTTATTGTGGACGGGCATTCTTCAAGCTTTCGCTAAGTTAATGCTGGAGTGCCTCAGGGCTCAGTTCTGGCACCAACATTATTTCTTCTTCATATCAACGACCTTCTCTCGTCCACAACTAATTCCATTCATAGTTTCGCCGACGATAGTACCCTTCACTCCAGCTTTCAGGTTCCTAAACCCATCACTAAACCTGATTTGGAAAACAAACGCAGAGCGATGCAGATATCTCTTTCGCAGGATCTTAATTTAATATTGGATTGGGGCGCCAAAAATCTCGTCCACTTTAATGCATCCAAAACACAATCATGTTCCTTGTCGCGAAAAGAGTCACCAAATACTCATCCTCTACTAATGAGCGGCCAAGTTTTACAGAGCAAAGACACCTTCAATCTTGTGGGCGTCACATTTGAAAGTAACCTTAATTGGCATAAACACATTGTATCTATAGCCACGGTGGCTTCAAAAAGCTTGGATTTCTCTTTCGAGCCAGGAAGTATTTTTCCCCTTCTAATTTATACACTTTGTATGTGTCCCAAATCCGACCTCCCTTGGAGTATTGTTCTCATATCTGGGGCATGGCTTCTCCCACAACCCTAAGCATTCTGGATTCTATTCAAAAAAGAGCTATTCGTCTTATTAATGATCCTTCACTTACAGAAAGGCTTCCATCTCTTGCCCATCGTCGGGCTGTGGGGATCTATCGCTTTTTTATAGGTACTTTTATGGCTTCTGCTCTGAAGAATTGTCCAGTATAGTTCCTCCACTCACGGTTCCCAACGGAGAAATTCGTGGTTCCGCGAGTATGCATCCCTATACGGTTCAACTGGACAGGCCCCGAACTTCCCACTCTGTTCTTTCTTTTATCCCTAGAGTTTCTAGAATATGGAACCTGCTGCCCGCGGAGGTCTTTCCTTCCCTCCCAAATCTTCAAGTATTTAAGTCCCGTGTCAACAAACTTCCTCTTACCATCGCTTAAGACACCCACGGTACGTTAGTATTTAGGCTTTTAGTCTTCGTGGTTTGTCCATAGATTAAAAAAAATGTATTTATTTAATAAATATTTACATAGGTAATTTATGTTTTTAATAATAACACATATTTTACATAAAAATAACGTCCATTTTTTCTTTGGGGTTCTAAAAGATTTTTTTAATTTAAAATTTTGATTTTTACGTAAAATAGTTTAATAGTTTCTTCAAAAAATTATTTTGAAATACCAAAATTAGCTTTTTTAACATTTGTACAAATAAGTGAATTCAATTACATTTTTTATGCAAGGGACGTAGGTAATTAGTGTTTGCTCGAATAAGAACATTTTTTAAATACTGACATGTAGGGTTTTTACAAAGAGCTCCTCAATTCCTAACTTATTTAGAATTTTTACTTAGATATATTATAAAAATAAATATGGACAGATACTGAATATATTTAATCGTAGTTATTTGAAGACTTTAATAAACAATTATAATTTATTAGAAGTTGTTATAAAGAAGATTTTTTACTTCTATGATATGTTATCTAAAATAATTTTTTGGTGGTTGGTCATTTTGTGATTTTACTTGTACAATAACTTGTTATATTTATATTTTTTATACTAAATACTTTTAATATATTGTTTTTGTATATTTTCTGTAAGATTTTCATTTATTATCTTAACTATACCAAAACACAAGAAAGGCTTAGATGAAAAACACTGCAAAAGTTATCTAGGAGTTTTATATAATTTCTAAGTTTTATACATTAAATATATACTGAATAATATGCAATGCATAGAAATAATAATTTGACAAATTTCTATATTTTTTCTTTTAAAGGCTCTTTTTACTAAGATTTGTCCCCTAAGAAAACATCTTTAATTTAAAAATAGACCTCTTAAAAGAACAGACGTTTTTTGCCTCCTTATGGTTATCGTTATTAAACATAACGATTACGGCAGCAGTTTAAGACAGAGATTTTGCAGCCTCTTTTTTAAGAAACTTATCTTGCGCCTGCGCTTTCGACAGATAATCTTATTTCTTTTTCCAGTGGTTCACCGATTTTAAAGCTAACGAAAAATCAGCATTACTTTTATTCTTCATGAGATATAAATTATTTAAATATATGCAAACACTTCTGTTGATTCTCGTTTTTTAGAGCTTAGACGCAAACAAATACAGTATAAGCAAAACACAAAAAGTAAGGTTAGAGCTTCGTAGTAGAATAAAAAGCAAAGTGCGCCAGACTGTGACATCTCGTTAAATTAATTACTGATTTATCATCCGTAAAGTGCAAGTCCGTTTTAATTTCTTACACACTATTTGATTTTTATTACTGCTATAGATGTTTCTGCCACTAGAGCCTATGTATAAATGATATTATTAATTAATCACGGCATTGAAATTTTAACCTTTAAATAATTGATATTGAAAATTTCTACAATCCGGCAAACCACGCAGTTTAACAATAACGATAACGATAAGCTCTTTCGGTATTCATCCGTAATTAAAGGAGTCCGGTATGGTTAATAACGATAACGGATCATGTTTGCGTTACTGCGCAGTCTCATCCTTAATAATAATTTTTATATTAAAACATAATTTCAGTTTACCAAGTACTCTTAAAGTTATTCAGGAAAGAATTTTTAGTGACGTCCTTTAAGGGCACATATCTTAGCAAAGAGGGGCCTTGGAAAGATAATATATGATCCTATTATTTTATTTTTATGCGTTCTATATAAATCTGAAAGATATTGATTGCAAACATGTTCTGGTATAGACGGGCCCATATTTAATTCATTCTGAAAGCGATGCCGCCAAGTACACAAAAATGAAGAAGTAAACAAACTTTTTCGAATGCACATAGCCTCGGACAGAGCCTGATTACATATTTTGAGATAAATAATAAAAATACATTGCTAAAACACCTACTTACAAAACATTCTCGTATTTCGCCTCTGCCTACTATAAAACCGGTGGCACGTGGCGTGGTACTAGAAACTCGTCGGGTTAAATATTTTTTGCTGCAATAAATCATTGTTCACAAAAGGGTTTCTTTACTTTATCATTTTTTGGGTACTTGGCGGAATCGCTTTCAGAATGAATTAAATTTGGATCCATCTTTACATACTGTATAAACATCCATATACGCCAATAGGTTGTAGCAGCACACATATATTACCTTAACAACCCTCAAAATTATGGTCGTTTTGTGTTTAATATTACTCCTTGCACCCAAAAATACCACTTTATTAAACTATATATTTAGAAGCTAGTTTGTTTTAGAAAACCAGAAAATTTTTGACTGTCCAGGATGTAATAAAAGTTTTCTTACAAATTCAACCTTAACCATCATATCAAATACAAATGTAACAAGCCTCCTCAATTTGCCTGTCAACTTTGTGAAAAGCGGTTCACCACAAAAGGATATTTAAAAATACACATGAGTGCACATAGGCATACATTTTTGGAGTAACATATATTTTAAATTTTGTCATATTAAAGTAACGTATGTCCTAAAAGTTTTAGCACAAAACTTATTGTCTTTAATTTTAACAAAAACAAAATAATATCAAGTTGCCTTTGAAAACAAAAGTTTATTTACTTTATTTACTGCCAGTTGAGATTTATTTATTTTGAAGTTTTCGCTTTAAGATGTATAAATTAGAAATAAGAAAAAGTATCTACAAGTTAGTTGGGCGGATACCCAAAGCTGAAATCTGTCGAATATTCCAGAATGAAAACATTTCACGCAGAACCATTTATAGAACAATAGCGGAGTGCGAGCAGGGAATACCATGTCTGAATCTCCCAAAAGTGGAAGACCACGTGCATTTACCTCACAGAGGTCAGAGAGATTGGTGAGAAGAGCAAAAACCAGATTGGAATGTCAACGAGGAGACTGGCTAGGCAATACAGATCTTCTAAGAGTACGATATCGTTGAAATTGAGGAGGAATGATCTTAAATATCGAAAGAGACGTAAGTGCCCCAAATACTCTCAAGCGCAGCTACTTCGTATACAAAAAAATCATTATTTTAGATGACGAAAAGTATTTCACTTTGAGTAATTCTGAAATGAAGGGAAATGATGGATTTTAGACGGACAACGTAGAGGAATGCCCTGACAATGTTAAATACAAACATAAAGCGAAATTTGCAGATAAAATCCTTGTCTGGTGCGAAATTTCTAACAGGCGTGTATCCCGACCTTTTGTGGGAAGAGTGAGGGGTGAAGCTTTGAATATTCAGAGATATATTGATAACTGCCTTTCCAAATTGCTTCAGATTGTCCGCGAACATCATGCTAATGACGATATCATGTTTTGGCCAGACCTAGCATCATGCCATTACTCAAGAGATATCCAAAACTGGCTTCGACAACACCATATACGTTTTGTTCCCAAAAACCATAATCCTCCAAACTTGCCGCAGGCTCGCCCAATAGAGGATTTTTGGGCTGTACTGTCTAGAAAGGTTTATCATGGAGGCTGGGAAGCACAAGATGAGGAACAATTAAGACGGCGAATTTACGAGAAATTAAGAGAAATTGAATTGAATTCCATCCAGGACCTCATGAGAGACATTCGAAGAAATTTGCGTCTGGTAGAGCAGAATGGGCCACTCCACATAATTCGATAGTATAGTTTAGTTAAGTATTGAGTTGTAATTTATGATAACTAGTTAGTGTTTAAATAAATTTCTTCATTAAAAAAAAACCGATAAATATTGTGTGTCAAAACTTTTAGGACATACGTTATTATACATTTAAATTTTAATAATTTTATATTTATAAATACTAAGAAGAATCGTATTTTTTCTCTTACCACCCTTTAAGATATCATTACTTTTTTAAAAAATGATTCTGTAATATATTTATATATAATTAACTAAATATTTTAGATTTCTTTCAAGATTCTTATGGTTATTTTGTATGCAGAAAATGTTTGAAAAAGTACAAATACAAGAAGAACTTGAGGGCACATCAAAAATACGAATGTGGCAAACCCAATCAATTTGTTTGCAAGTATTGTCAAAAATCGTTTAGACAAAATTGGACTTTGAAAGATCATTTAGCTGTTAGCCATAACATAGTGGTTTCAAGAGGAAAAACTGTATAGTTAGTGTGCATTTTTATATTCTGCAACTATAAAACAAATGTAATATTAAAACAATTAGTTTACAATAATAATACATTTAGTACAAAAAAGTGACTCTGATATTGTATAAATACACAGTACTCTTCGTCATACAGTTTATATTTGAAAAAGGCAATTTTTATAATAATATAATAAAATACATTTGGAACGAAATTCGTGGTTTTGTCTAGAAACTAAACAAAAATTGAGTCGTTCTTTGCAAAAACACCATTTGTCATAAATTAATACTATTGGGAAAAGTAAAGAAAAAGTTATTTGCTTAAACAATATTTAGGTTATAAAAATGAGTTCAATAGTTTTTTTTAAATATGAGACACATATTACCATAAAATATAATGACTAAAAACGTGTATGTGTGGTTTTGCTTGTTAAACAAGATTCCATTGAGAAATTTGTTTTGTTTTGTACAGGGGCTCCAAAAACTACAAAAATGTTAAAGTGGACCAAGACAAAACTATCTTAATTTGTAATAATTCAACAAAGTGTTGAATAGAAAATGTTTTAAGAATCAAATTTTGTTTTTAATGTCATATTTTTTTAAAATCCTGTTTTACACCTTTTTACCTGCTTTTACATTTTTGCATTTGAATATATTTGATAAACTGACATTCATTATTGTGTTCTATTACCAAAACTAGGTAATTTACGAAAAAAGGTGTAAAACTTGATTTAAAAAATATTACATTAAAAACAAAATTTGTTTTATTTTATGAAAAATTTCAGATACGGGATCCTCATTTCATTCTAAAAACTTTTTTATTTAACATTTTGCTGAATTATTAAAAACAAAGGTAGTTTTGTTTTGGTCCATTTCACATTTTTGTAGATTTTGGAGCCCCTGTATAAAATAAAACAAATTTTTACACATGAATCTTTTTTTTTTTTAAGCAAAAGCAGTTGCCTACACGACTTTCGTGAACATTTAAATTTTTAGCGCATTTGACCTATTGTAAAGTCCATCCGTGGACATACTGTATATTATGGAAGCGGGGCTTTCACCCAGATTGCCAAAAATCGGAAGGGTTAGAGTCACGTAACCCGCCTAGTCCGATACCAGAAACATGTGTTTGATTCTTATGGTTTCATCAATGTCACCCTTACCATTTATGGCAAAATGTTTAAAAATTGCATGTAGAATATTGTAGTAAACTTGTGCCACAAACAAAAAGTGACGCGTTCTGCCCAGTCCGACACCCATTGACATTGATAGGCTGGGTTATATGGCGTAAATAAATATGCGTGGTAGACTTGTCAAAAGGACCTTCTTAAATGGTTTTAGAAGTGTTCTTATTTTTAGTCCATTTTATTAATTGCCCAGGGCCCACGGACTATAAATTCCTTTTGAAAAAAAACTTAAATATGGGGAAACTCCTGAATTATATTAATAAGAAAACTGCATCATTTAAAACGTGTATTTTCTTTTCTTGCCTTAGTGACTGCCTAAAGTCGACGAGACATAGATTCAATAAATTGAAGCAACACAACTCTCTTAGCTCTTTGGCAGTTCTAGGAGCTGGTGTATGTCTTCGTACACAGGGTCCCAACTTATTCCAGACAAACAGGAAACAAACAGGACATATGCTTGACAGACGAGATATCTCGAAAATGAATTACCCAGTTCCCGAGTAATAATAAACAGTTTTATAAAAATATTCTTCATCATTCAGATCACAATTTTAAATGGACCTAAACGTTTAATTTACCAGTGTAATTACAATATTGTCTTAATTTAGCGTTTTTCAATTTCTTTTTTATCATAAATATTTTACAATAAAAACTTTTAATATGTTGTAGGATTTTTTCAGGACCACGAAGGATTTTTGTGTGTGTTTACTGCTCAAAGAAATACAAAAACAAAAGAGGGCTAAGATCGCATCAACGATACCAGTGCGGAAAACCTAAACAGTTTGTTTGTAATATTTGCGGGAAAGCCGCTTATCTTAAAGGAAATTTAAAAAACATTTAGCCTCTGTTCATGAAATAATATAAGTTATTTAAAATATATTTGGCTTTTTATTTATTGACTGTGCATTAGTGACAGTAGGTATTGCGGTGGCCTGGCCGCCCCACTCCTTTCACTTTTTGGCTCCATTCAGTTCATTATGGCCCCTCCCACTTGGCTCCTCTATATCCAATAGAATTAAACCTGTGAAGACTCTCTAACCAATAGGATATAACCAATAAGTTGAAGCGACTATAAACGATAATAGCAACGCGGCAATAAGAGCAGGAAAAGATTAATTTTTATGATAGGTTAATATTGTTGCTGATGTTCGCTGCTCTTGTTGTTTATTTCCGCTTCAACATAAACGCACATTTAGTCGAAAGCTTTGTTTTTAACTTTTCATTTGATGTTGTGGATAGATGCCTTTTGGATTAAAGATCAACTTAACATAAATTCCGCCTATAACTTCTTTAAGTTTATGTGTCATTAAATTTTAAATTTATCAGTTTGCTAAAAATTTTTGGAAATTATCGAAAATTAATAAATAATAATTATTCAAGACGACTTATAAATTACAATTGAGATATTTATACGGTCGTAGAGAAAAAAGCCTTTTTCTACTCATAGGATTTGCTGGTAAAATTAATATTTTATCTTAAACTTTTACAGAGTGTTACAAAATGTTGTAAGAAACATTTAAGGCAGGTTTTACATTAACAAAGTTTATGTTTGAAAATGCATTTTTCCAAAATACAAGTTGTTAAACATATTTTAAAATCTCCTATCCGATTTTGATTAAATTCGGCAGTGTTATTTGTTAATTTAAAAAGCTTATTAAGATCAAATTGGCTTAGATTTACATTTACGCCAGAGGCGTTTTAAGCGATATATAAATAAATGTGACTTTTGTGAAAATTAGTATACAATGCGTGTCTAAAGTCAAGACCCCCTAACTTGTAAGTTTATCGATATTTTTTTCATAAAAATTTGAGGACTTTAGCTAGACAATATAAACTAAATTTTAGGTAAGAAATGACTGCATAAATGTCAAACTGAGAGTTCAGCTTCACTTTGACAAAAAAATTAATAAAAAGTAGACCCTTGTGGCACATCATTCTAAAGCTCCTGACTGAGTACTTTATAATCCTTAAATATAAAGTTAATATTTTTACCCACCAAAAAATGTCTACTTAAAAAATTGTCTGAATAACTGCTTTGGATGGCCACAGTTCAAAAACTAATTAAGTTGGATATACCTAATGTGGTATTTTTTTAGAGCTCTTTTATTATATAGTACTTGTCAAGAGCTTTAAAATTATATGCCACAAGAAACCTTTTTTCATTATTTTTTTAAAGTTTTTAAAGTTTCATTAAAAAATGCCGAACAATTTAAAAGTTAGGGGAGGGGGTGCTTGACTTCAGATACGACTGTATTTTATTTGGATTAAGGAAGTAAAAATACATTATTTTAAGCTTTTAAACATTTTCCGGATTTTGCTTAGTTTTCCAAAAATAAAATAAAATTTTCTTAATTTCATATCCCTGGCCTACCCAAAAACATGCGAAAGTTTTTTTAAATACCTTATTTTGGGAAATTTGTTAGCTTAAATGTAAGTGATATTAAATTTCGTGTGTGTTGTTATTTTTATAAATTTTCTAAAAAATAATATAAATACAATTATTTCCAAAGAAAATTTTCCCTATCTTTCTTGTGTAGTCCTAGTATGCAATTGGGAAATTTTTTCAATAAACAAAAAAGAATTAGGGATCGTAAAAAGCTGTATTTTTAAAATAAAATATAGAACTTGCAGGTCAGAGGCGTACATTTTTTTGTAAGAAATATTTGTACGACTTGAGACGCAACTGAATTAATTTAATCAAGTTAAGGCTAATTTGGCATCCTAATGCTAAAAATAACAGCGCAAAATTTTATAAAAATTAAAAAAGAAATATTTAAGATATTATTTAAAAAATTGTTTATACAGTTTACCACCCTGTATTTTAAGAACGATAAGTTTGCGGACCCATGTTTATATACAGTTTTTATATTTTTAATAGTGGAATTTTCCCTTAAATTTTCTTAACAAGATTAATATGTAACACCCTGTATAGTACTTACTAACCATACCTCTATTTGTAGTCCCTAAAGGCCCCTACATCTGTAAAGCATGTAGCAAAAGCTTTACAGTCTCAGGATCTCTGAAAAGGCACATCAAGTACTATTGCAATAGGAAACCTCCTCCGGTCACAGGCTTCAACAAAGTGCAAAAGGATCTCTTTGAGTGTCAAGAGTGTCACAGGAGCTATAAAACGTATAACACCATGAGAAGACATTTGGTTTATGAGTGTGGAAAAGCTGCGATGATTCCTTGTCCGGTGGTGAATTGTGGGTATAAGGCGAAAATAAGGAATAGAATGGTGCAGCATTGTCGTATGGTGCATAGAATAGGAATTTAGATAAGTTTTTTCATTAATAACTGGGCGCAAGGTTCAATATTAACAGCTGATGATCTGCGTGTCATATTTATATGGAGTTTTGTATTATTTCACATTTGCTTTAAATGGTGATTTTAAACACGTTTTTTTTTAACACGCTTTTATTAACTTGGGTTGTAACTATCTATCTATCTATCAATCTATCCATCTGGCTGCCTATGTAACGGAATCTTTGAGCCTAATTTTAACCAACTTCCAGCTATTCGATTTCTTTGAAACTTTGCACACGTATTAAGGACCCATGACAATGCAATAATCTGCAAACAGCATCCCTTTATCTTTTTTTTAATCGCCAGGAAAAAAATTCCATTATATTATAAAAACAACACCTAGGATGCCATCTGTTGGAAAAATTTCAAACTTTGCTATTAAATGAGGAAGAAATTTTTAGTGGATTGCAAAGTGTTGACAACGGTCCAAACATTTCCTGGAGTGCCATCTGTTGGCAAAATTTGAAACTTTGCTACTTAATGAAGAAGAAATTTTTAGTGAGTTGCAATCTTTTGCAAATTTTAAAATTTGCTACCATTGTCATTTCATAGGGGGCTGGTTATTTTCTTTTTGCTGCTTAATTAATTAGTATGTTCTAATTTACTGTTATATTAAGAATTTTGTGCAATATAACGAACTAAAAAATGAAAAATAATTAATAGTTTAAAAAACTAAAAAACACGCTTTTATATGCAACCGAACTAAAAATTAAAAAATAATTTTTCATTAAAAAAATATTTTCACTTCATAGTAAAAAGCGTGGGGTGCATTTTACTATTTTTTCATAACTTTTCCATCATAGATATTGGCAAATATAATAATTATAACATTTAATATATTAAGCACCCCACGCTTTTTACTATGAAGTGAAAATATTTTTTTTAATGAAAAATTATTTTTAATTTTTTAGTTCGGTTGCATATAAAGCGTGTTTTTTAGTTTTTTTAAACTATTAATTATTAATGTATTTTAAAGAGGTACAAAAGATATTTTGTATATTGATATTAAAATTTTATAGTGTTTTTAAGGTAAGAATTAAGCTTTATACTTATTTTTAGAATGGGAATACCAATGTAAAATTTGTAATAAAAAGTACAACAAGAAAATATCCTTTTATACTCACCAGAAGTACGACTGTGGAAGTGTAAAATGGTTGACTTGTTCCTTTCAAAATTGTAGTAAAACCTTTAATAGACGGAGTAGTATGAAAAGACACGTGACCGGTTGTCATCGAGTTATGGAAAATGAATGGGAAAATTATGTTTTGCAGTATCAAAGTAGTTAAGTGTTGTAAATGTGCTCCTTATGAATTTTGCTTTAAGGTAGTTGTCGTGGTACAATATTATTAGAAAAGTTAGGTTATGCGCGCCATAAAAGTACACGAGAATGTAGCTAAGTGGTTAATCATTTTTATGCAAGACTGTACCAGATAAGAGATAACCTGTAGACATGTATGGTAATAGTTCGATATAGCGGTTTTCGCTATTATAAGAGATTTTCGAAAAATTCTTTTTCAGGGGGTTTCTATAGGTCGATTATGACACAAATCTGTGTGCGCGTTTTCCAAAATCAATTTCTATAATTTATTATTAATAAAAACATGTTTACGGGATGGTGGAGTGAACAGGGGTGCTGGGTGGGGACAAAACAGTATAAATCCAACGTCAAACACAAGAAAACATTTATACACTGCACTCGGGGCACATGAAAAATGTAAATTAATTTTGAAAAGTATTAAATTTTTCGAAAAACTATCCCACACATATGAGATATCTCGTCCGCCATTAATTAAAGAAGGAAAATTCATTTTGGTCAGCTGATAACATGAAGTTCGTCATTATAAAAAGGACAGTCTTGATAGAAGCTGCGTTGCCAAACTTCTTATGAAGAATTAACACCAAGCCTATTTCGGGGATTATCCACCATTTCCATGAAAAACAATGGTATTTTTTGTAGAAATGCCTCTTTCTTTATGTTTAGGTATTTTCCTTTTTCTCTACAAATTATAATAGGAAATAGGAATAACTTAATTTTTCATATGAATTTTGTCCTGTATCCTCCTTTTTTTTTAAGCTATTGACACTTTCTCACTTTATTTGGCAATATCGCAAGACATTTATAGTTCTATTGCAAACTCTTCTTTTGGGCGTTTAATGTAGGATTTCTACTGTTTCGTCCCCACCCAGCACCCCTGTTCACTCCGCCGTCCCGTAATATGTTTTTATTAATAATAAATTATAGAAATGGATTTTAAAATACGCGCACACAGATTTGTATCATAATCGACCTATAGAAACGCCCTAAAAAGAATTTTTCAAAATCTCTTACAATAGCGAAAACCGCTATATCGAACTATTACCACATGTTTATTATTACATTTTTATTTTTTTAAATTAACTGCCTAAATAATATCAATATTTGCTTACAGCGTTGCCAAGTTGTTTTTGTCTGACTCACTAGTGGGTATATTTCTTATAAATTGTTGAACTTTAAATCATTTTTTATAACCTTTAAATTAGAGGTTCATTTTTTTAAAACTTAAAACAAATTCATTAAAAGACCGTTAGTTTTTTAAAAATAACTGACAGTTTTTTTATAACTAAGAAACGAACAGACTTACAAAGAGCGTGTACCATCCGTGTTAAATATTCAATTTTTACATGATCTACTTTGAATCTCATATTTTAAGTGGTCAACCGATTTCAAATTTTATGGTAATTTTATTTTAATATCTTAAATACGTGCATATAAATGTAGAATTTTCTGACGGTAGACCTATACCACGACAACTACCTTAAATCTAAGATCAAGTCATGGTCTTTATACACCAATTAAACAAAAAATAAATTTTCTAGTCATAGCGATATTCGCACTAAAAATAAATGTTTTTTTTTAAGAAGTGTTAAGAATATTTTGAAACTAAAAAAATGAAAATAGTGTTCTTTTAATATATATCAAGGAAAGTAATTGTGATTTCTTACCCAAAATTATAGGAAAAAACATTGCTCCAAGTACTTGTATACAGAGTGTTTTAAAAATGTGCAGAAATAATGCATGCGCCTTTTAAAGACATACTGTATAATACATATTTTATATTGTACTGTTGTGGTTTTTTATAAGGTTATTGTTAAACCAATGAAAAAGCGAAATAATTATAAATAAAGGTACTTGATGTTTTTAGTAATAAATTATTGCTTTCTTTAAGTATCAAAGTTGTGACAACCAACATTTTTGATAATAAAAATAAGCTAGCTTAAATATGTAAAATAATTTTTATTTTTAAAATATTAAAACGTATGTAAATTAAAAAATGATTTGTTTGAAGAAGTCTTTTAATTTTTAAAATTTTATTAGTCGTCACCTCCACCAAAAATGATGTCCAACAAATATCTTTTATTGAAATCATTATTTTCTTTAGATAATTCTACCATTGATCTTATGTTCTTTCTGGTAGCGTTTAGTATTGAGTAAAATAAAAAATATATTATATCCTAAATATATTTAGCTGTTTAGTTAAATAAGGTCGTTAAATAATAATAATTTTTGTAACAGGTGCATAAAATAATACTTTTTATTCTCTTCATAACCATGCACTTACATATGTATTAGGGATTATTTAGTAAATTATTTGTTAAAATAATATTCAGACAAATTCCTTTTCACTTCTGTGTTATCCACATTCTTTATTACTATTTATTTTAGATCAATTCTTTTAAATTTATTAGCAAACTGTCAAATTTCAAATTTAGTAACACATGAACCATAAAAAATAATGACAAAATCAAAATTAATTTGACTTTCACTTTAGTTGTCCAAGTTATTTTTACATTGCATAAACTCATATTTATAGAAATTGTCGTGTGCATGAAAAAAAATCATTAATTTAAAGTGATGAAAAAGGTGTCGAAGTGTCAAAAAAGTTATTTTTTAAAACTGTATGTAGAATATCTAAATAAAGTACTTAAGAGTATTTTTTCAAAGGACGTAAAAAAATGTATTTTTACTTTAGACTCTAATTGTTTAATTATTAGTTTGATTGTTAATTGTAACGTAAAGTAATTAAAAACAAATGGCATTTTTTTATTTACGAAATATATGCATTTTTAGAATTTAGGTGTATACCTTGCAACAGGTTTTACAAATATAAGAGAAATCTTCTTACTCACCAAAGAATAGAGTGTGGAAAGGAACCAACATTTTCATGTACAAATTGTGGAAAGAAAACGTACTTTAAACAAAATTGGAAAAAACATCAAGCCAAATGTTTTCAAGTACCTTTGGAAACATTGACTAAAAATTTAAAAGCTGTTTTTATCAACACTAGAAAAAATGGAGAAAGTAATACTAGAAAAGATGCCTAAGGATATTAAAAAATAATTTTTGTCAAAGATTTTGTGTTTTTTGTTAACATTTTTAGTATTATTAGACTGGTCTTAAAAAGTAGACTTTTTTTATATATCAAAAATATAGTTCAAGGTAAAAAAAAATAGCGGGAAGGTTTAAGCCATTAGGATTAAGCAGTCTATCTTTGCGACTAACAGTTTTTTAACTACAATCTTTTTCTTAAATGTAAAACTCGATTGCTTCTTCTTCTCATCAACGACCTTCTCTCGTCCACAACTAATTCCATTCATAGTTTCGCCGACGATAGTACCCTTCACTCAGTTTTTAGGTTCCTAAACCCATCACTAAACCTGACTTGGAAAATCATAAATATCTCTTTCTCAGGATCTTAATTTAATATTGGATTGGGGCGCCAAAAATCTCGACCTCCGTTTTAATGCATCCAAAACACAATCATGTTTTCTTGTCGCGAAAAGAGTCATCAAATACTCATCCTCTACTCATGAGCGGCCAAGTTTTACAGAGCAAAGACACCTTCAATCTTGTGGGCGTCACATTTGAAAGTAACCTTAACTGGCACTAAACACATTGTATCTATAGCCACGGCAGCTTCAAAAGCTTGGATTTCTTTCGAGCCAAAAGTATTTTTCCGCTTCTAATTTATACACTTTATATGTGTCCCAAATCCGACCTCCCTTGGAATATTGTTCTCATATCTGGGGCATGGCGTCCCTCACAACCCTAAGCATTCTTGATTCTATTCAAAGAAGAGCTATTCATCTCATTAATGATCCTTCACTTACAGAAAGGCTTCTCTCTTCTGCCCATCGTCGGGCTGTGGAGGATTTATCGCTTTTTATAGGTACTTCCATGGCTTCTGCTCTGAAGAATTGTCCAGTATAGTTCCTCCACTCACGGTTCCCAACAGAGAAACTCGTGGTTCCGCGCGTTTGCGTCCCTATACGGTCCAACTGGACAGGCCCCGAACTTCTCACTTTGTTCGTTCTTTATCCCTAGAGTTTCTAGATTGTGGAAGCTGCTGCCTGCGGAGGTCTTTCCATTCCCCCAAATCTTCAAGTATTTGCAGTTCCGTGTCAACAAACTCCTTCCTACCTCGGGCTTAAGACACCCACGGTATCGTTAGTATTTAGGCTTTAAGCCCTCGTAGTTTGTCCAAAGATAAAAAAAAAATGAGTAGCCGGCTTACCAAACACACATTCTTAAACCATATTAAATTCCCAACAAAAAAGCTTTCTTCCTAAATTGTCATCAAATAAGCCGTAAGCATGTAATAAGGGTTCTGAACATTTAAACAATTTTTTAAATATTCTTTCTTGAGTTTTAGATTTTGTTACTACTACTAATATTAATATTTAAATAAATCCAATACACATTTTTAAAAGAAATTTTGAAAAAGGTCTTTTAACATTTTAAGTCTAAATTCACCCCTTCAAAAGAGTGTTCGTTGTTGAAATTACTTTTGGATTTGGTCTAATCAGTACATGAATGTTGGAAACATGTTAGCAACAATCGTAAACGCAGAAATTGTTACAAACATTGGTCAGAAATGTTAGCAACAGTTTTCTGCTGGAACGAAAAATAAACAAGGCGTGCATACTGCTTATACGTCAATACAAGAAAGGTTATGTTAAAAATTGTCAGTAATGTTTTGAAGAAAGTTTGCAAACTTTTCAAACAGTTTCTATACATGTTTGCAACATCTTAAAACTACTGCTGTAACAACAAACAATTGTATAATGTTACAAACATGGTACTGCTGGAACGACTAATTTGACGTGCAGAACTCCTAACGGTTGCAAACATTTCTGACAGCCTGCTGGAACAAAGCCCAAGGATGTTAAAGCAAACCATGTAATGGAGATGTTTGCTTATTTGTTCTCAGCTTCTGTACCAGTGTATAGTACTAGTAGTGTCTATGGTGGCACTAATTTCGTAGCTTAAAAACTGTGCTTGGTTCCAATGTTATTGAGGTGAATAAAGTACCTAAAAGAAATTGGGATGCTTTGGGAGTTGTGCCATTAAATGTGGTTTGCAACCCATGGTAAAACCATAGGCCTCATCTGGCTGGAGATAACATCTCAGGCTCTACTTAGGCTCTAAGTTTTATGAAATTAGTTTTTTATTAGGTAATATCAGGACTATTTTTGGGGTTATTTAAAGTTCTTATGCTCACACTCCTAATATATGACATAGATTTTTCTTTGTAGAATTGCCAGAGTATATATGTCCACTATGCTCTATATTTTGACAGCTGATCCAGTGGCAAATCTGGAATTGTGCTTTTCGTTTTGCATTGTTTTTAAAGTGATATTTGGTGGAAAGATGTGATGCCAAAGGTTTTTATATAAGAAGAATTCCAAGGAGTTTACCTTAATAATAATTAAAGTGTTTTGTAAACGGTTGTTTTAATAGTATTAAGAACTGTATTTCTCTGGCACTGATGTTGACACTTATCTCATTTGACAACATGGCCGAAAAATAGTTCACGTGACGTCAATACACGTCAAACCAATATGGCCGAATGACGCGACACTTTATAGAGGGACTCGGGGAGTTTCCTATCATTGTAGAGTAAAAATCATCGGCGATCCAATAATAATTTAAAAAATAATTACCTTGATATAAATTTAAAAATTTTAAATTGATTTCTTGCGAAAATTCAGAGTGTGGTTTTATCCTGAAGTACCGAATTCCCTTCCAGTTTAGGTTCGAAATTTGCTGAAAAATTTAGGCGTTTCCGAACTTTTTGCGCACCCTGAATACTTTACCACGTTCACATGGAATCTGGTAGATACAGATATTTGAGATAGTGTGGTGCGGTCTTGTCTTTGTTAAAATAATCCTTTTAGTGGTTTAGGATTTAAATGCTGTTTTGATCTTATGGTTGGGTATGGTATTTACGTTTGAATTTTTACCGAAGCAAAATTACATAACAGTGCAATTTTTAGTTAACAATTGAGTGTAAGTAGTGAGGTGCGGCAGTTGGTGAGCATGACGTCTGGGGTCACTTGGGGGACAACAGATCGGTTTTTTAAACAGATCGGTTTTTAAACGGGTCGGTTTCTTAAACAGGTCGGTTTTTTAAACGGGTCGGTTTCATAAACAGGTCGGTTTCTTAAACAAGTCGGTTTTTTAAAAGGTCGGTGTTCTGCTCTAGAAACCGACCTGTTTAAAAACGACCTGTTCGAAAACCGACCTGTTTAGAAACTGACCCGTTTACAACCGACCTGTTTAGAAACCGACCTGTTTAAAGACCGATCTGTTTAAAAAACCGATCTGTTGTCCCCAAGACTCCAGTGTCATGCTCACCAACTGCCACCTACTACTGTAGTATAAAAGGGTTTTTTTTTACTAAAGGTAAAGTTCTGGTATTTATTGATATTTAACTAAAAGCTAAATAAGTACGCATTTGTTGTTTAAGTCTTACTATGAATCCTTTTTTCTAGGAATTTTTCCATGTCATCAGTGTGGAAGAAAATTTTCAAAATACAATACTTTATACTGTCATCTTAAAGCGGTACTGCATGCAAGAACCGACGTACGTATGCAAGTATGACAATTGCAACTATAGGGCTCATACTGAATACAATCTTCGAAGACATTTCTTAACTAGACATATGAAGTAATAATTTTTTTCTTCAAATGTCATTATGGATGGACTTTTGTATCGTTAAAGTTTTACTTTATTGGTTAATTTTTTAGACGACAGAAGTAAAACGTATTTTTGCCGCCAAGTGGGCAAAGCAAATGCAAAAGTATACATTTTTTTATTTAAATTTAAAAGTTTGAAGATAAAAAGCTTGTTTTATTATTAGAATAAGAAAAAAATAACCCATAAACCCACAAGTTTTCTAATTAAAACTTAAAAATATACAGTGTGTTCCAGAATATATGAGCAATATCCGAGATTCATATAAAACGCATTATTATATGATGACAAGTTTTTATATTATTTGTTTTTAAAGCCCCACAGTACAGAGATATGTGCCCTTAAAGGACGCCGCTGAAAATAGTATTTTTTCTGTAATAACTTTTAAAGTACTAAGTATAATAAGATACATTTTTAATGCGATAGATATTATTATGCAGTTTTTTAAAAAGTATCATTGTTAAACATTTGCATTTATTAGTTCACCAGGGGTATAATACCGCTATTTTTCGCCCTTTCGGGGTCATCCCACCCAAGTCCGACGACCGCTCCCTAGGTGGTGCACTGCAGCCTGAAGGCTTATTGTACCTTGACCCCTACTCCTTCCCATTCACACACCATTCATTCCATAACTTTGATGGTTGTTGCTCGGTCCGTTCGTTCACCCCAAGCAGAACACCGCGTGCTGTTGCCCAAAACCGACAACGACCCGGTCACCCATTCAATAACCCTAACACAATAGTGCTAATTATTTCTAAACCCTGTATAATCAAGAAATACAAATAGTGTTTTAAATCAGCTTAAACCTTAGCTAAAGAAAGAACACTTCTGTTCGATATCAATAAATTTAAGCGTTTTTGGCCAAAACAAGTTTTTTTGTAGTAGGGACATCTAAAAACATAAGGTTATTCTGTTGCAATTGGTACTAATAAAACTTTTCAGAAAATATTTGTTTAGTCACGACAATCAAAAATAATGTTGCTGCATTGTGAAATGTTTCGCAATCTTTGATAATTAGAGCTAGAGAATAGATAAGTTTAGAGGGACCCGATGTCAAGCTCTCAACATTATTCAATACTACCGTATCTAAGCAAAAATTGATTTCCTTAAAAACCTCTTTATTAAATTAACATCAAACAGAAGCACCTTTAACTAAGGATTTAAGTCCCGTTACATATGAGACGTACGAACGCCCTAACGCGCTACGCCTGATGCAGTAGCGTAGATAAACGTAGGCGGTCGCCTACGGCCTCGCGCCTTGAGGAGGCCTCGCGGCAAGGTGAATGTATGGAATGTGATATAGGAAAAATACTGAAATGTAAATGCGGAAGGTCTTGGAGACCCGATTTTCGAAATGAGGAGCGTCGCTAAACTGTAAAAAGTGGGAAAATGGAGGAGGACCTTTTGTTTTTTTTTAAGGGGGCCTCGCGGATAACTTTGCCTATGCGCGTACGCTTAAAGAGCCTCGCAAGAAAGGTAAGGACCTTTATTTCTTTGCTTCTTAAAATTTTTCGTCATGGAAGGAACCTCGCGGACACGACTTCTACTACGCCTAATTTTGGTCACGTAACGCCACTGGCCTGATGCATTAAAAGTAATGTAACCTTTCACATGCAGGCGCTACGTACGCGTTAGTTTACATTACTTCAATGGAAAACTTTGTTAGGCGTACGGCGTAGACCGTTCGTATGTCTCATATATATATTCTACCTTTATTTGTTTATTATAAACTAATAATATAAATATATATAATTATAAATAATATAAAACTAATTCGCGCTATTGTGTAAAGGGTCCCACAGACTACGGTCTTGTACGACATACTTGCACGATGTACATGCCAGTTCGTACAAAAACAACGTAAAACGGAGTGTGTGGCCCTTTCAGGCTGTCGTACAAGATCGATGTGGGCTTGACGATGCGCACAAAGGTCGGAAGGACGAGGCGCAAACAAGTTTAAACTACGATGGTTTTGCGGTCGTGTAGAGACAAAGCGGTCAAATTTGTTTTACCAAAAAGTTTAAGTAGCTGTCGCGTGTCGCAGTTGTAGTAATTACAATATGACGGATCTTCGCCAAATAGATCGTAACTTTTAATAACAATTTATTGAACTATGTCGTAACCTTCCATGTTGATGTAGAATTAAATCATGGTAGAAGTATAGTGATTGTAATAATAAAGTAAAAAACTTTAGATATTCATAGCCTCGACCAGTTGCCAAAAATCGCAACATACATCATAATCGTTCGTGAGGGCTAATAGACGGACGTACATAAGTGTCATTATTTTTAATTAAAGGTGTTACCGAGTTCAACAATTTTAGGTACGTTTCCTCGTCCATTCGAAGATAATTATACCAATTGTTAGGTTCGACTCTTAACTTCTCCAGTAGTTTTATGTGAGATAATGCACTTTCGTTTCAGCAGCCATTGTTGGATCCATTTGGATCTTGGTCTTTGCTTTTGGATTGTTTTTTTAATGGCCAAAGCAGCCGCCATTGCTAGCAACTGCACTTGATTCATTCTTCAAATATGTTCAAAGCCGGTTCGAACACAACTGAAAATGACGGAAGTGTGTGTGAAATTAAAACGTCTGTGTGTAGGCCTCTACACACAGATGTGGATGTATGAGGACATGTACGTGCATACATTAACGCTCATCCAAAAACGTCAATGTGTATGCAAAATTTTGCTGCGTGTTTGAACGTGCAAACAGTGGAATGACGTTTTTAGTTTTAAACTCACGTCTGTACAAAAGCGACGTACACGTTTTTGGTTTTGCGTTCATGTATATACGTACATGTCCTCATACATCCACGTCCGTGTGTAGGGGCCTTTAAGGGTTAGTTCGCTCCTAATGATTGCTCATATTTTAAGAGGACGCCATTTTAAGAAGTCTTTAATAATATGTATTTATTATATTAAAAACATTATTCATTATACACAGTACAAGGTATAAAAGTTTTTAAGAAAAATCTATTTTCAACGGCGTCTTTTAATGGCAATATATTCTCAGTAAAGAGGGGCTTTTGAAAGAAGTTTATAGGAACTCGTCATATTATTTTTGTGTGTTCTATATGAATCCGATAAGTTGCTAACATATTTTGGGACACTTTGTATAGTATTTAATGTTTGTGATAGAAAATGTCACGACAATTGCAATGGCGACTTTATGAAACTGTTAGCTTAAAAAATTACTGTATTTTTGGCCGACAATAGAGTATTTTTTGGCGCCACTTGCGAAATTTAAATGTACCTTATAATTACTATTATTATGCTAATTAAATCTAATTTATTTTTAGTTAATCAACCATGTCAAAAATGCAACGGTCGTCTAAAGCCGCTGACGTGTAGAACTATATGTGGAGCTCCAATTGTCTACAGAACACTTAATGATTTTTCAATAAAAGTGTGCAATCTCCGCTGTTCATCCTGTGCGTTTGTCACACATAGTGAAAGTGGACTAAAAATGCACAAGAGAAGAAAACATCCCGAACTACCTGAATGTCTCTAGAATATATTTTAGAAATATTTCTTTTAAAAAAATTATTTGGGTATTAGTTTGTACAGTATCGCAGGGTGAACTAATATAGAAGTGGACGAAGTCGCAGTCTGTGACGAGTATGACCATCATTTTTTAAGTGTTTATTTAATTCAATCACATGACATAATGGACCGGCTCCGACAAATTGCTGCTGGGAATTTATTTGCGGCCAACGAAAGAGAGAGAGGTCCGAGAGAGAGATGGAGCTAATTACGGCAAGAAAGCCCGGCAAGTAATGAAATTTAAATGGGAATATGAGGTTTAAAGTATATTTTCAGAACACTGTGCTTATTTGTTAAACTTTTTTGACTTTTTATGAATGGATTAATGAATTCTTAGTATATTATATACATATTTTTTTAACTATATATAATTCTTATATATATATATAGTATAGGTATATATATATATTGTTACATTCTTGGGTGTTTTTTATTAGATACCGCTTACTTCAATCTTTAATTAAAATCTTTTTTATAGATTTAAAAACATTAGTTTATTCATTGTCTAATGTAGTTGTTATGATTTAAATGTATATTTTGTGTTGAAGTAGCTATAAAAAATAAAGAATTAAACAAACATTTTGAGAGTTTTTTGAAAAGGTTTTTTTTTCGAATATGCGGTTTTTTATTGAACTTATAACACCAGTAAATAATAAATAATAAATGTTATCTACTTTAACATAACAATGAAAATATTATCTAAAGAATGTTCCTTTTTGTAGTGCCTACCTGTGGAATTTCGTAGTGTCGCCTTTTTTCCACCTTGCACTGAATTTATCGCTGCACATGAGTTAACCATATTGATACAACAACTATAGTCAAAAATTTTGATTACAAATTACTTTAGAACACAAGAAATCACTTTAAATTCAACTGACTCTCTAACGGTACACGAATTTAAATGCACGTTTTTGCCGTAATTAGCTCCATCTCTCTCGCACTGCTCTGGCGTCAATAAGCTATCGCGAGGGCCGGTCCATTATGTTATGTTATTAATTTAATTTAAAAATAAACAGGAATTTTAGGTTTGGTGGCTTCACATTTAAAAACGTCTCGCAAAGCCATGGGCGAGGAATCACTTCTCTCACTCCTACCTACGCCTGAATTTGTAGTAGATAATTAAGAAAATTGTAACTTTACAGTTTGACATTTATTAAAGAATAATATTATTGTAAATAGCCCTTAACTGGACCACGCACTTCTTAACCCCACTCTTCTTCTAGCCACTCTTTGTACTAGCTTAGGTGAGACCCCTAGATGCAAAATCAGATATTTCTATCGGAAGAAGAACTAAACAAAAATTAATATTATTTTAGTAAAATTTGATGAAGCAGTAAAGAAAAATAGAATAAATTTATCTGGTTCTGAACGCTAACTGATTTTTTTGACCATTTATACTTTCTTAAATTTCTTTTGACTGTATGTATATGTCTAAACTATCCCTACAATGAACTAAACGCATTTTGGCCTAAGACTTTTATTTATTAAAAAGTTGGTTGTAGAATAAATATTTAAAAAATAATTGTAGCCTTTTTAAAGCTCATAAAAATTTTCCTGTTCTTCTGTGTTTTTACTAGCAGCGAAAACTCTCATTTTAAGGATTCACGATACATTTATAGCAGATTTGCCACGATCAAAAGTAAAAATAAATGTTACCAAATTTTTTGTAATATTTAAAAAAAAAATAAATATATTTGGTTTGCTATTGGTCCGGAGCCAGCGACAGGTTTTTGTGACCAATTTTCTCTCAGTCCATAATTCGTAAAATGCTTCAAAAGGGTTGTACATGAATTGTGGTGAGCGTTAGCTGCGGCGCCTATGATGGAATTATACAGGGTGCTTCAAAGAAAAGATTCACATTGAACTTGTGTTTATTTAAATGATATACCTTGTATATTAATTCAGTTTTGGTCTATAGAAATAAAAATAGAGCAAATTTTTATAACGCTACTTATACCCAAAATGTAAGGTTTTTAAGATATTAAGGATTTTTGAAAAAATCTTGACAAAAATAAAATATTAATATTTGCCTTACTTACGCTTCACTTTGTATATTATGCTAGATTATTAGAATATTGACTGTACCATCAACTAGAGGTAAATTTTTACTAAAAATTATACAGGGTGTCCAAAAATTAATATATAAATAAATAAATATTATTTTCTAGACACTCTGTATAATTTCTAGTAAAAAAATAAGTTAAGGTGATTGTACAATTAAATTCTATATTAAAAGTCAAGCATAAGTAATGTAGGATATATTAAAATTTTGTTGTTGTCATAATTGAATCCCAAATATCTTGAAAACCTTTCACTTTTGGTTTAGGAATCGCTAATAAAACTATTTTTACTCCTACAATTTAAAAATAAACTAGTATATAGGGTGTTCCATATAAAAAAACACAGGTTTAATATGGATCTTTTTTCTGGAGCACTCTGTACAATTCCACCATCAAAGATGCAGCTGACGTTCACAACGATTCATGTACAATCCTTTTGAAGCGTGTTTACATGCCGGTATTTAGTTAAATTGTCTCTTTTCCTCACACTGCCCATTTATAATGTTATTTAGCTCAACCGGTATAACAATTAGGGGAAAGTGGGAGGCTTCATACAGTTTTTATATTTTACTTTGTGGAATACTGTGATTTCCATTTGATGACACACTAGTAGCTTAACTATTTTATATTGTAGTAGAACCTTAATATTATTGAAAATCTACATGCGCAAGTTTTTATAAGACTTTTACAAAAAAGCAAAATATATGAATGTACCCCATTAGTGGGGTACATTCATACAACCGAAGGGGCACATTTAACATCACTATTAATTCATCATAATTATTCTTTATTATTGTTTTATACCATACTTTATAAAAAAACACAAATACATTTTTTTACATACAAAACAAATATTAAAATTCAAAATTAAAAAATAGATTTTATCCAAATCTGTTAATGCCTAATTTAACATCGCAATAGTTTCGTGATATGAACATAAGTAACGAATAGTGAAGAGAGTCATTAAACGGTCTTTACGTTACATGTATGGTTATCTACCAAAGACACATAATAACATTTTTTGTTTTAGTCAGTTCTATATATTAAAAGTAACAATTCCAAAATGTAAAAATAAATATTGCTTATACATTATTAATTATATCCAATAAAAAAACATTAGTTAACACAAAGATACCTTAAGTTATAAAACCTAAAATTAATATGCCTATGTTATTAAGATTATGACCTAAGATCTATGGTAATATCATCAGTATTTCTGATAAATTAACTGATCCTTGACATCCAAAGACACAAAGTTCATAAAGCACCCTGTTTTTTTTTTTTCGTAAAAATGAAACTTAAGCTACTTTATATAATATTTACAACTATAGTCGTCGGTTTATCAAAAAATAGTGGTTAAAAAAACATTCATAAAGGGCCAGGGTACAATTATACAGTATGAATGTGCCCCATAACCTTGTGTATGAATCTGCCCCATCACATGCTAATTAATAAAAAACATTGAAATAGAAAAACCGTATTTATCTATATTAATTTACACATTAAATTAGTGCCTTCGTATTATTATAATTAGGATTAAATAGCAATAATTAATCCAAAAAATAGTAACTGGCCAAAAATATGTCCAAAGTTACGTTATGAAATTACTTACGCGAGGCAAAAACACGTTCCGTGTTGTGCACTCGATCTTACCGCACCGAAAATTCTGAAACTTCACTAGTCTGTAAACACACATGAAAACTGTGCACACCCACTTACGTTACTATTTTACTTCGTGTCTAACTTCAGATAAACTCAATGTATGTAGGTGCCCCTTGTATGAATCCACCCCACTTTCCCTACATTAAACTAGTTTTCGATTGTATATATTACGGTGTTTTTTGTTAAAGTAAATTAATAAATGGGAAAATAAATAACCATACCACAAATCTTGTTTTGTTTTTAATTCTTGGTTTTACTAGTATTTCCATAAAATATTTTATTTCCTCATTTCTGTACTTTGTACCGGGCGGCAAATTATAAATAATATATTTACTCAACTTTTTATTTTTATAGTAAAAAATATACTGATGACAAATATAAGGGCACTTTGAAGTTGTGATTTCTAAAGCATATTATTGTAAACTTTAAATAAGTTTAGCGTGGAACTGCTAATTGAGTGCCAAATTTCGAAATCGCCAGAAATCAAAGAAATAAGTAAAGAATGTAATAGAGAGATATGGGTACTTTGGTTACCGCCTACGTTCGTTATTTACGTAAGGCGCTATTTAAATACCGCATACAGTACTTAGTGTTTGTTTTTAGAGATATGGAAGACGCCGTATTACGAACGGTTAATTACACCTGTCTGCGAATTTACAAAATTAAAAAGCTAATGATCCTTTAATGTGCGAATACGTATATAAATATTATATACTAAATACACAATTATTTACCTAACCTCTCGCTGTTGTTAGAAAGGATTAATTTTACTTTTTTCTTAAACAATGCTATAGATGGACATGCAACTAGATCTGAATTCGTTAAAACATTTAACCGCATTATAGGTAAAGAACGTTGAAATATAGTTTTCTTGTGTTGAGGCATAGTAAGGTATCAGACCTGATAGGGATATTGTGAACATCACCTCGAAAATGCGCGGCTAGATCTTAGATAGAATGGGGCCGGGATGCGCTTGGTAACAGTTTGTATAGTAATACTAACGGCTGGTTTTAAATAGATTATTTGTGCTTCAACGTTGCACTGTGATTGCCACCACTCTTCAGATAGTGTGTGTCTGCTTTTTAAATTGAAAATAAAGGGACAACAATACCGTCTTGTATCCTTTTGTAGCCGTTGTCTGTCGTCTGTGTGTTAGACACCGGATGAGCATTAGCTACAGTAGATGGCACTGAGATTACATATGTATTCACACAGGTTTTCCTCGGCTTGCATAGTTAGGCATATGCTTGTTTCCAGTATACAGTAAGCTTTAATGATGCAGGCAGATTTTTGCTTAGGAGCTGATAGTGCTGACCTTTTCCAGATAAATTTTGACTGAGACATTCTCTCAGTAAAGCCATGTCATTGTCGGCCGAGAATCTTAATCTTTTGTTTCTTTTTACCTGCGACATTTATCTCAAAATAAAAAAGCAAGGCTTTATCAAAAGATTAGTAGTTTAACTTTACTTTGTGGCTTTATTACCCAAATATTTGTAGAAACTGTCGAAATAAATAATATAACCTTAAAAATAAACAAAGAAAAATATTGTGCGCAAGGCAATTCTATTCGCTATTTTAAATAGCACACGGCGTTATCAGCCCGCAAATTACTCCATGCGGTAACGTTAGTACCACCAGCGACGGTAAAAATCGAATCGCGCATAACTTAACTGTCATAATAGCGCTTACGTTAATACCGCATGACGTTACAGCACCACCCATATCTCTCTAATGCTTCGATACGGGTGACGTCAACTTTGGACTTCATTTGCAATCGCTAGGGTAGCATTGGCACGGTCATTTTAACGTGGCATATAGGAGCTGCCACGAAAAAACGTATTGTTGGACAAAAAACAAAATACAATATTTTGGCACTTATATTAATTAGCATTTTCACTTTTCATTTGTTCTATTAGTACACACAGAAAAAAATGTCTTGTTTTAAGCAAATACAAGGTTTTAAAAATATGCATTCTTTTTGAGTAGTTGTGCTTTTAAACCAAGATTTATTTTTACTTTAAAATAATAGTGGTTCTTAAACTGGGAGAATAAATACTTTAATTTATGTCTTTAATGTAAAAGAAATTCTTTAAATTAAAATATCCTTAGCATTATTTTAAGAATATCAGAATCAAGAAATAAGAACCTAAAGATTTATGATTTAAGCTCTTTAATATCTTAAATATAAGTTTTAAGATTTTAAACAAAAGAAATATTAAATGTATCTATCAAAATATTAATGAATATTCTTTAAAATATTAGGTTATTTTTTTAGAACCTATACGAACATCTTTAACCTTTATGTCAAAGAACCTATTTCTTTAATATAAGTATTTACTGAATTATGCTTTTTAGTACGGTATCAACGGTACGATTATATCCTACCGTCGAACAACGAAAGTTTTTTTTTATAAGATACACTTGTTATTCGTATTATTCAACTTGGACCCGGGACAGCCAGTTTGATAAGTCCTATGAGGTTCGGCAAAACGCATCATCGATGGAGAAAAGAGGTCTCGGTGAATGACATGATAAGCAGGAATTCCTCTTTTAACTATCAAAAGAGAACTAGTTGTTTATTTAATATAATTATCCTAATTGAATTAAATTTTATTTCAGTCTGTGGTATTTAGTATCTTGTCTTAAAGAAAGAATCTCTCAGTGGGAAAGCGCTCGATGTTTTTAACGGAATACATCGTTCTTTAATGTAGACCCATTGGGGTCACTAAATGAAATAAGGTTATTTTTATTACAAAAGCGCCCTCTTTTGAATTCAGTAGGCAAAGCTGAAAACATATTTTTTTCTGTTTGAGATCCTATTTCTTTCACACATATGAAAGTCACAATTCTCTCAAATTAAATTTAAGGCTTTTGTTTTAAGATATCTTTTTTTCAGTGTAGTCTCTGTGCCAGTAATGAAATGGACATGATATCAACACTTTTAAAACCGTTTTGGAGGTCTTTTGACATTATATATGGAAGTGGCGCTTTTAACCCAGCCTGTCAATTTCAAATGTTTTGGCTGTCAAAACTGTGCAAACGCCTCACTTTTTTGTCGGGCAAGTTTACTACAATGTTTTACCTGACATGACAAATATGAAAATGTCACGCGTTCGCCCAGTACGACACCCAGAACATTTGATATTGACAGGCCGGGTTAAAGCGCCGCTTTCATATTTGGCGGTATGAATATTCGTGGTAGTCAACAGGAACCCCCTAAAAGTTTTAAAAGTGTTCCTATCTTGAAGTCCATTTTATTACTGGCCCAGGGACTATAGGTGCTGGGCTTATTTTTGAAGATATTTTATCTGTAATATGTGTTAGATGTCATGATTTGTTACCGTCTGTCTAAAAACTGCCCAGGAGCTGGGAGACTTGTTGTTGCTTTTTTATTTAATAAACTGTATGTTTCATCGACTTAAATCATTCATTACCGCAAAGGAAGAGAATACACTTGACCTGAATTTTTCAACTTGCCAATTGACAATGTATTTAAAAGTATAGGTTAGGTTTAGTTAAACTTTTTGTATTTTTAGGAAAAAAGTTTCCTTGTGACACATGCGGCAAGCGCTATTCGTACAGGAGAGGACTGAGCCAACATATAACTGTACGACTGCGGAAACAGGCGTTTGTTCACCTGTCCAAAATCGGGCTGTAGTTATACGAGTACTCGTCCAGGCAACGTCAGAACCCACATTATGGTGAAGCATAACAATAACGAATTTTTGAAAGCCTATTTTGAGAATGAGTCCAAAATTGTTATTGCTAATTTAAAAAATAAATGTGGAAAATAAAAAAATAGGCTTCATTTGTTTGTATTTACTAAAACGAGGCTAGTTTTTGAGTAAAAAAAAACAAAACTTGCCTTACTTTTACTTTATGTTTTATTTGTTTTCTGGAAGATTAAATTTAAACAAAATATTATTTGGCTTTTCTCCAGAATAAAATTAAAAAGTTTATTTAACATTTTAAGAAAATTAAAACTTTTATACATTATGTAAGAACTATTCTGATCTTACACAATATAATAAAAGTTATTATTACTTTTAAAGATATGAAATAATGAAATATTCAATATTAAGTTACTTACAATACAAAGGTTTCAATCTATAAACAACGGTTTATTAGCACTCGGTTGAAATCATTTTAATGCAATAAAATAAAATCTTAACAAGACGACAGACGAGAACTGGGCCAATGAGTTGCGTCTCAAAAATGTGGTAAATAGTTTACCAAAATGTGGTAAACAGTTTCACCTAAAAATTACTTATAAACTTGATAAGATTTTATTTTATTGCATTAAAATGATTTCAACCGAGTGCTAATGACCCTTTGTTTATAGATTGAAACCTTTGTATTGTAAGTAACTTAATATTGAATATTTTATTATTTTATTTCTTCTAAAGTAATAATAACTTTTATTATATTGTGTAGAGCAGAATAGTTCTTCATAATGTATAAAAGTTTTAATTTTCTTAAAATGTCAAATAAATCTTTAATTTTATTCTGGAGAAACGCCAAGTAATATTTTGTTTAAATTTAACTAGACTATCATATATAGCTAAACATTTTTCCTATTCTTTTATCTGGTTAAGATACCTAATAGGTGTATCTTTTACCAGTTAATTTTTTCAAAAGTAATGTAATCTAAGTGTCCATCAGACATTTCATTTTTAATTTTTTAACAAGTTTATAAGTAAATTTTTGGTAAACTGTTTACCACATTTTTGGTAAACTATTTACCACATTTTTGAGACGCAACCATTGGCCCAGTTCTCGTCTGGCGTCTTGTCAAGATTTTATTTTATTGCATTAAAATGATTTCAACCAAGTGCTAATGAACCTTTGTTTATAGATTGGAAACCTTTGTATTGTAGGTAACTTAATATTGAATATTTCATTATTTTATTTCTTTTAAAGTAATAATAACTTTTATTATATTGTGTAAGAGCAGAATAGTTTTCATAATGTATAAAAGTTTTAATTTTCTTAAATTATTTCTTTATACTATAAAAAAAAACTGTCAAATTACAAAAATATTGGGAAAATAATTTTTAAAATATTTTTAAAAAACATATTTTTGTTAAATTTTGCCTTCCTGTATCTTCAAAGGAAGAATTTGCGGACCCAGGTTTATGTAATGTGGATTTGTTGTCTTAAAATTATGAAACAACTTATGACTTAAGCGTTTAACAGCGTACTTTTTAATACCCTGTGTATAAATAAACTCTGTTCTAGACTAGACACCTATACTACGTTCTCCCACTTCAAAACGTTCAAAGGGGAATTTTGGCCAATGCGCGATTGGAGGTGGTCTAAACCCACTACAAAACGAGCCCAATGCTCACTTTATCCGAAATACTTACATGTAGGCATTCTTTGTCTAATTTTTACCTGCTACAGCTTAACATAATTAATTTGAACGTATCGAGCTGGAACGAATTGTATAATGGATAAACAACCATTTTTAGAGGAGCATTTTTTTGTGTAAATCTATTTATGTTTTTAGAAATACCACTCTTCTGCGACAATTGTAATGCTAGATTTGGCAGTAGAAAAGGCCTAAGACAACACCAAAGAGACTTCTGTGGACAACCAGCATCCATTGCTTGTATTTTCAAACTGCATGTATAAGAGTAAAACCAAAAAGCGTTCTAAGGAAAAGGCATCTTAAAGGAAAGCAATAAAAGCCACAATCTTATAACTAACAACAAAATAAATTCTTTAAACATGAAATTTTAACGGTAGGCGTTCACATGAGACGGCTGGGCTCGACGCATTTTGTCAACACAATTCCTCTGCCTTCACCCCATTGCGAATTCGAACTGGTGTGAAGTCAATTAGCAAACGTATACGGCTGGACAGCAACAAATGTATGCGCCTGGGTGAGTGTGTCTACATTGAGACAATAAAATGTCCGGAACGCATGCAATTCGGGTGCGACAAGTGGTTCGGGCTTGCATGTCCGCTACTCTTCAAAGAAAACTCGTTGCACAATGTTCTAGGATATGTGTCTGACGCATACGTTCGTAAAATGTGCACGTCAGAGCGTACAAGCCGAACAAAACGTACGCGAACATTTTAGTCGTATACGGTCATCTGTGCGGCCGTATACGTGTGCTAAGTAAATACACGCCTTAATGGATGCATTTTTACTTGTTCAGAAGCAAAGCGGATAAAATGCGTTGAACAGACCTGATGCAATAACACAGTCTAGCGGACGCACTGTCTTAAGAAAGCAATGTTTATATACTCGTATATTATGTTGTTACAAACGTGTAAGTTTGTTGTCTCCTTGAAACATCACTTTACCTATTTTAACAACAATTACTGTCCGGTAAATCAGAATTATTCCGTTTGTTTTAGTATAACCTTTTGGTGCTGTATGGCTTATTTTAGTAAAATATTTAAATAGTTAGGTGTTTTATTTCTTAGCCACCCTTTAAAATTGTTATAAAAATTACATTTCACCGTGCTTCTACCTCAAATCTTCAAAACTATTATTTTTACAAACCGTAATTGTTCCAATAAAAGTCTAATTCGTTAACATTTTTAACAGTAGCGTATATCTAGTAAGTGGGCACCTGAGCAAAGATGTAACTGGGGCCCAACTAAACTACTTTAAATCGTTTGTTCCGTATTCGCCGCGTTTCGAATTCCACGTACACCAGATTTGTCGTAATACAGTCGACTTCATAACAAAATTAAAACATAAAAAAATTAACAAAAATATAATAATAAACAAGTTTTAATCATTTTATAAAAATAAAAGAAAATACAGTTAATCATAAAAAGTGGAACAATTATTAAAAAGAGAGATAACCTTACTTTTTTGTGTACAACTTATTTTTGTTGGAGGTTTTTAAATGTCATATGTTATCAGTAAAAGAAAACATTGGCGTGCACTCGTTTTTTTTATTTTAAATATGTGGGTGGCTGGGTGTAACAAATTTTGACTTTGTTAGTAAAAAAATCCACGTCTCAAATTGAAAACGCTCAAGAAGTCTGCAAATAGAAGAAGGATAAATATTTACCTAGAGTTTTTATTTAATTGAATTTGATTTATTTAAGCCTATGTTCACGCTCTTCGCTTATGCTTTAAATTTTCAACAGTCAGTTTTAGAAGCCGGTTTTGCAAAAAAATAGGTAAAATGGTTTTTTTCATTTTTGTTTGTTAACTGAACAATTTCCTGTTAAATTGTATTATTAGCTTAAAATATGTAATAGTTATTTATTATATTAGTGAGTTATATTACATTTAAGTCACGCAAGAAATGTTTAATTCTCGAGCCCAAAACAGCAAAAATAATAAAAAAAGTTTTTAAATTATTTTTGAATTTTATTAAAAACATTTCTACAAAAGTGTTAGATAAAATTTAGTTTTGATGGGTAAGTTAGTACATATAAGTCACTTAAAAAATTATCTATCTTGACGTTCCAGCTCAAGAATTAAACCTTTTTCATCTAATAAATCACTATTACCATACCTTTTTATTTATTATTTGTTTAATAGTTTGGTTGTCATTGTGGCAAAAGTTATAGACGCGTCTATGGACTTTCCGACCACCAAAAGTATTCTTGTGGCAAAGAAAGACAGTTTCAATGTCCGTATTGTGCATACACAGCTAGGTGAAAGTAGTACGATGTCGCTTTGCTAATACGATTACCATCAGAAATTGATAGCAGTCGCTGACGAGCAATCGGCCCGATCAGTTAGAGTGAGGATATACGCAAAATTTAATAAAAATAAAATCCCCGATAAATGGACCCAGTATCCATAGGATTATTAAATTTATGATTTCAGAATAGGATATATCGATGGGTTTTACAAAACATCGTAAGCGACATTCGTCAGTTTTACGGGAAACGTTTTTTTTCTCATTGGCTTTATTTCAGATGAATTGATATGTTCTATATTGGTTCGGCGGTTCATTTAATTAATGGTAGTTATTTGGGTACACGCCAAAAAATAAATTAATATTACTAAAAACCAAAAAAAATAAAGCAAGTAAATAGAGAACTAAAATCGACGTTTTGGTGACAAGTCAGCCACCGTTCCCCAGATAAATAAAATAAAAATAAAAATTTAAAAATTAACTATTATTTAGGTTTAGAATTTTAAAATTTTTGGCTTTTTTAGGAGATTCTGAAAATTTTGACATTAAATGTTAAATATGTTTGTTTTGTAATTCAAATTAAGAAGAAATCTAAAATAAAAACATTCAGATCTCGGTTTTTCTTTAAAAATAACGCGATGGGAAGAAAAATCGTTTCCCGTAAAATTGGCGAATGTCGCTTACGATGTTTTGTAAAAACGCATCGATATATCCTATTCTGAAATAATAAATTTAATAATCCTATGGAGACTGGGTCCATTTATCGGGGATTTTATTTTTATTAAATTTTGCGTATATCCTCACTCTAACTGATCGGGCCGACTGCTCGTCAGCGACTGCTATGAAATTCTGATGGTTATCGTATTAGCAAAGCGACATCGTACTACTTTCGCCATCTGTTGGTCGCGGTAGATACTAAAAATTTTTAGGGTACGCTGAAATTTCACTTGTGGGTTCTATGAATTGGTATTCTTTGGTTTAACGTATAAAACCTGGTTTATATTAATTATGATATGTAAACAAAGGTTTTGCCACTGGGTTTTTAATTATGTTTTATTTTTTCAGATTATAATTCTTATATTTGCCATTGTGGCAAAACCTATAGATACAACCATGGACTTTTGGATCACCAGAAGTATTCTTGTGGAAAAGAAAGACAGTTTCCATGTCCGTATTGCCCATACATAGCTAGGTGGAAGTCAAACTTAAATCAACATCTACGACTGTACTGTCAGAAAAAAAAGGTTTTGTCTGAAAATTAGTTGTTATCTGAAAAATCATAGTTTATTGTTACCAAATGTTTAGATAATTAAATAATAAATAATTTGTTTAAATACTTTATGTTTTTTTTTTGTTTTGATTAACAGCACTAGGTGGAGCCTTTTCTTTGACCTTGCAGGTAATAGCGAAAACTAAGAGATAGAACAAATCTGAATGCACAATCTTGATTTCGATTGTTGAAACAAATTTAGTGGTGAAAGTAAATCATGGCTGAATTAATTTGTTTTGGAGATACAGAGTGTTCTTCAAATATTTCAACTTGTTCAGGAACTTGTAACTCGCTTAATATTAGAGATGGAAAAAAATTTAAATAAAAATTTTTTTAAAATATTTTCGTAGAATTTGGTGGAGTACCTATATTTTTTCCATTGACAAGGTAAGAGGAAGTTTCTTAACACGGGACTTAAAAACTTGAAGATTTGGGGGAAAGGAAATACCTCCGCTGGCAGTAGGTTCCACAGTCTAGAAACCCTAGGGATAAAAGAGCGAACTAAATGGGAAGTTCGGGGCCTGTCCAATTTGACCGTATAAGGATGCTTACATGCGGCACCACGAGTTTCTCTGTTGGGAGCTGCAAGAGGAGGAACTATACTGGACATATTCGTCGGAGCAGAAGCCGTAAAAGTATCTATAGAAGAGCGATAGATCTCCCACAGCTCGACGATGGGCAAGCGAAGAAAGTCTTTGAGTAAGTAAAGGATCATTAATAAGACGAACAGCCCTTCTTTGAATGGCATCAAGAATGCTGAGGGTTGTAGGGGTTGCCATTCCCCAGACATTGAGAACAATATTCCAGAGAGGGTCGAATTTGGGACACATACAAAGTTGGGTTTTTTAAATGAAACACCCTGTTTATTTTATCACCAAGAGAAAGGTTTTCTTAAAAGCCATAAAAAAATACATGACATCTGGTATATCTATTTTTGTAAGAGTTTTGGAAATATAGCCAGTCATTTTAAATATTTTTAATTAAACACTCTGGCCATACTGTATTATCATTGCAAAGAGATATTTTTAAAGTGATTTCACCAAAATAAAACATCCACTATGATTATGTCTCTTTATACTTTTTGGAAATATGCTGACTCATCTAAAAAATAGTGAGATATACGCACTAATATTTGGACGCTCTATATTTCCAAAACTATTAGAAAAAGTTATTTTAAAGGCGGCTAATTCTTACAGGAGTTTGCAGTGTTTTTGTTATGCGTTGATACAATATACAGGGTGTTTTATTATAAAATGCCATATTATTATCGAACCTCTGACGACGGCTATATTTCCGAAACCACAAATTATCTTTGGACAAACCACGAGGCTAAAAGCCTAAATACTAACGTACCGTGGGTGTCTTAAGCGAGGTAAGAGGGAGTTTGTTGACACGGGACTTAAATACTTGAAGATTTGGGGGGAAGGAAAGACCTCCGCGGGCAGCAGGTTCCACAATCTAGAAACTCTAGGGATAAAAGAACGAACAAAGTGAGAAGTTCGGGGCCTGTCCAGTTGGACCGTATAGGGATGCATACGCGCGGAACCACGAGTTTCTCTGTTGGGAACCGTGAGTGGAG
Organism: Listronotus bonariensis; assembly: GCA_014170235.1. Classification (NCBI taxonomy): domain Eukaryota; kingdom Metazoa; phylum Arthropoda; class Insecta; order Coleoptera; family Curculionidae; genus Listronotus; species Listronotus bonariensis. Next base: position 5,583 of record JACEGR010005004.1, on the reverse strand, counting down.
GAACTATACTGGTCAATTCTTCAGAGCAGAAGCCATGGAAGTACCTATAAAAAAGCGATAAATCGCCCACAGCCCGACGATGGGCAAGAGAGGGAAGCCTTTCTGTAAGTGAAGGATCATTAATGAGACGAATAGCTCTTCTTTGAATAGAATCAAGAATGCTCAGGGTTGTTGGGGACGCCATGCCCCAGATATGAGAACAATATTCCAAGGGAGGTCGGATTTGGGAAACATATAAAGTGTATAAATTAGAAGCGGAAAAATACTTTTTAGCTCGAAAGAGAAATCCAAGCTTTTTTGAAGCTGCCGTGGCTATAGATACAATGTGTTTATGCCAGTTAAGGTTACTTTCAAATGTGACGCCCACGAGATTGAAGGTGTCTTTGCTCTGTAGAACTTGGCCGCTCATAAGTAGAGGATGAGTATTTGATGACTCTTTTCGCGACAAGGAACATGACTGTGTTTTGGATGCATTAAAATGGACGAGATTTTTGGCGCCCCAATCCAATATTAAATTAAGATCCTGAGAAAGAGATATCTGCATCGCTCTGCGTTTATTTTCCAAGTCAGGTTTAGTGATGGGTTTAGGAACCTGAAAACTGGAGTGAAGGGTACTATCGTCGGCGAAACTATGAATGGAATTAGTTGTGGACGAGAGAAGGTCGTTGATGTGAAGAAGAAACAATGTTGGTGCCAGAACTGAGCCCTGAGGGACTCCAGCATTTATTTGGTGAAAGCTTGAAGAATGGCCGTCCACAATAACTGATATACGTCGATCAGATAGATAACTAGAGAGCCAAGTACAGAGTTTAGTTGAAAGACCATAGGAGGGAAGTTTATTAAGAAGTGCGGCATGCCAGACCTGGTCAAAAGCTTTGGATATATCAAGAGCAACGATCTGGGACTCACCTAGAAACTCAAGAGACTTATTCCAACAGTGTGATACGAAGGAAAGAAGATCTGCTGTAGATCTTTGTGGCGAAATCCATACTGCCTGTCGTGCAAAATTTTGTGTTTTTCCAAGTACTTAAGAATTTGTGAATTAATTAATTTTTCCATTACTTTACAAAGAACTGAGAGAATTGAAATTGGTCTATAGTTAGATGGAAGCGATTTAGATCCTTTCTTGGGAATAGGTTGAACACGTGCAGCCTTCCAGCCTCCGGAAAGATACCTGTGTCGTAAGAAATTCGAAAGAGCCGAGTTAAGATTGGTGCAAGTTCTGGAGCACATTTTTTTAAAACGATTGCTGGTATGCCGTCCAGCCCAGACGATTTCTTTGGTGTTAAGGGAGGAAAGGATACGCTTAATGTGTTTTACTTTAAAAATAATATCGGGCATTTTATGAGGAACTGGGGTAACCGTTGGAATTGGATGATTTACGGGAGGGTCAAGGGTTGAATTGGCAGCAAATTGTTTGGCAAATAGTTCTGCCTTCCCTTTAGCAGTAGAAATAATTTCATCTTCCAAAGTTAGTGGTGGAAAAGAACTGAGCACAAAAATTCCTACTTATGTTCTTCGCAAAGGACCAGAAGGATTTGCTGCCATTTGAGCAAGAAAGAACTTTGTTTTTGATACGATTGTCGAAGGAGTCTTTGGCTTCAGAAATTGTTTGATTGTAGTAGTTTCTTGCTTCAATGCTGGCCTGTCGGTTTTCTGACTAGGATCCGTAGAAACTTCTGTGAGCCTTAAGCGTGTTCGTTGAAATCTCTCACCACTATCGTCCTTCCGCACTGCGTGGTGGATATACACCCCACGATTTAGTACGTGACCTAATGCTCATATAGGTGTCAGTTAGTCCCATACTTTTGTTGGTATAGAACGTGGGCATAAGTTAGTTAATTGTGTTTAGTTGTTTGTGAACTTTTATGTTTTTATTATTAAAGTGTTAGTACAGAGGAAAATATTTTTTTATTTATAGCCGCACTGCCATTTAAAAGGCTATATTTTAAATTTAAAAATGAGGTGTTTTTTCAGTATTTAAAAAATTACATACTTTCAAATAAAAAACAATTCAATTAGGTTTGGGTATTACTAAGGCAACATCTGCATTGCTTTAAAAGATTGCGTCGGGGTTTCTTTAGAAACTTGTGTTACTCGGTTTTTAATTATTCTGTTTCAATCCCCAGTTACACAAAACTTTTTAATACACAATTAAGCTAAAAAACGGAATACCATTATTTAATTTAATAAGCAGTTTTTAAGCAAGGTTTTTTTTTAATGGCTTTTTGTTAAACATTCTAAACCGCCATTAGTTTAATCGTTTTAAAAAAGGTTTTGTGCAACTAGGTATAGGTATTTTATTACAGGTTGATCCAAACGTGACATCTACTAACAATATTCTACCGTTCAAAGAATGGGTAAATTTTTAGTTTGTAAATTCCTAATTAGTGTATTATTATTTTGTTCCGTTTTTAACACATAAAAAAGCTGCATAATTAGTTACTATAAAAGTCTATCTCTCCTTAGCGCCGTGGTGCGGTTTAACCTTTACAAATTTAAAATATTACGATCCATACATTGGTGCAGATGTTGCATTTATTCTTTCTGAAGGTCATAGAAACAAGTAAGCGTAATTTGCCGTACTTTCGCATCTGTATATTCTGATAATTTGTGCCGAAACTATAACAATTAAATATATAAAATGTGGTATTTTTTACGGCTTTAAAGAGGCCTTTCTATTGCTGATAATATTTTTTTAAAAGTTAACTTTGAATTATAGCTTAAAAATGAAAGTCAACTAAAACTTTTTAATTTACATTTTTTTTCTATCTCTAGTATCAAGCGAGTTACAAGTGCGTGGACAAATTAAAACAAAAATAAATGTGTCTTCAAAATGAATCAAGTTAGCTAGATTATTACCACCTAAATTTGCCTAAAAAATAAAACCGAAATTGATATGATTTGCTCTATCTTTTTAGTTTTCGCTATACCCTGCAAGGTCAATAAAACGCGCCACAGTACGTTACATACGGACGTGGATTACCAACGCCCGAGGTAAACAATTTTAGTCTAGGATCCGAATAGGAACCGACCTTCACCCATCTGTTTACCGGATAAAAACTGTTTTATAATAATTATATTGTGTAAACAAAGGTATCGCCATTGGGCAGGAGCCGTACACAGCGGAGGGCAATAAGGGGCAAGTCCCCTTTCCACAGGGGGTGTTTGTAATATGTGTTGCTACCAAAATCAAAATTATTAAACTTTGTTCTGGTACGATTTAGGAGTGAGAACCTTTTTACACTTTAAGGGGGTAGATACCTGTAAAATGTTGTTTTTTTAATATGTTAGTATAATCCCTTTAAGAACACGTCACAAAAATGTCAGAACATGTTTCTCAGTATTTCCTATATTACAGAGTCGGTAAATCACTACAATAATTGAATTTTTATATACCTATTCAAACTCTAAACGCATTATCTCAAAACTATATTTTTAAATAGGCGGGCACGATAACTCTAAAAGTTATTAACCGATCTTTCCAAAATTTTACATATTTGATTTTTAACAACAGTACTTTCTATGTAAACCTACAAAATTTCGAAAATATTTTTAAAAAAATATAATTTTTAAAGCAAAGACGATAAAAAGTATAACCAAAAACTCATTTTATTTTTTGAAGCATTGTATTTCGCAATTTTTTTTTAGTTTTTTAGGTTTACCGACAAATTATGACATTAATAAACACAAAAAATTTTAATTTTTGATTTTCAAATCACTAGAACCGATGCTAGAGTACCCGCCGATTAAGAAGTCTCTCTCGACCTTAGTAGAATAAATGTAGCGTACACCCGCCATTTTAAATAATTAATATGAAAACATGTTGTTTTAATATTTAAGTAAACCACATGCCAATTTTTAAAAATATACTGCATGTCTTCGAAAGTTCTTACCAAATGTGATACTTTTTAAATAAAAACTTTACGAAAAGAAGTGCGTTTTCAAAAAAGTCCTGCTTGATGAGAAAAAAACATTTTAACAAAAATAATTTAATGTTGGATGTACAGGGTGGCTTAAAATAGTTGTTTTCAAATTTATATACAGAGTATTTTTAGCTATGGTACACGAAACTTTAAAGAGTGATTTCTTATGTCATTTAATGAAGAAAAGATTTCATAGTCATATGTCTGAAGATGCTTTGTTTTTGAGATACGTTAAAGTTTTTAAAAGTCTGTTATATTTATAAATATTTCTAAATACCCTTTAAACTGATTTGGTTAAAAATTTACATTTAATATTTATTAAGTGGAAAAGTGTGACGTCACTGGCTTTTTAATGTAGTTTTTATATTTTTTCCTATAAAAGCCACTAAACATGCTACTTTAAGTGTGTTTTTTTTGTATCTGGCTTCGTATTTAGGATATAATTATAACAGACAGACTATAAAAAAACAAACGCCCTGTATCTCAAGAAACAAAGCAACTCAGGACATATGTCACAACCAGAACTAACCAGAACTTTTCTTCATAAAATGACATAAGAAATCACCCCTTAAAGTTTCGTTTCGTAGTTAGAAAGTACCCCATATTATAATTTGTTGATTTTTAGGCCACCCTGTTACGAACTTTTTATGAAGAGGCACTTTTTTTGTAAAGTTACTAATTTAAAAGTGTGTCCATATGGTAGAACTTTCTCGAAGTCACGCTGTATAATGACTCTTTTATTAAAAAATCCCATAAAACTCAATAAAAAAATCATTTACAGGTATCTCCCCCTTAATGTTTTTTTATTCGCGAAGAGGAAGTATGTTTATTTTGGTGGAGTTTTTCCTAAATAGAAGACATTTTTTGTGCTTTTTAATTTTTTTCAGATAGATTTTTTGCTCTCTTGCCCCCCTACAAAGAAGCTTTTTCTGCAGCACGGGCCTGCCATTGGGTTGTCTAGTTTGTTTATTTTTTTGGATCCTCAATATATTTTGTCATTGCGGCAAAAGTTATAGATATCCCGGTGGACTTTCGGATCACCAAAAGTATGCTAGTGGTAAAAGAAAAACAGTTTCCATGTCCGGGTTGCTCATACGTTGCTAGATGGAAGTCGAACTTAAATAAACATATCATGAGACTCTACTGTCACAAAAAAAAAGCTTTTTATCCGAAAATGAGCTTAGTTAATTGTTTAACATAAATCTTCAGATAATTTAAATAATGAGAGAATATTGTTAAAATACCATTTTTTTGCTGTGATTAATAGTACGTTAACATACTAAGTTGAAAAGTAAGAGTTGAAACCATCTATGTTTGTGTTTGTTTCCATTTTTAAAAGCACCACAAGGTTATTCTAGATCCTATTCAGGTTGTTGTAATGCAGAATAAATAAATTTAGCTCTTTGTATATAATTGGAAGAAATAAAAAAAAAGATGTTTAAAATCCCTACTGTTTTTTTTTTGCTAACGGGTTGTCCACGGGTCGTATTTTATTTCGTTACTCTCGAGGGGCGAATGTAAATGTCTTCTGTTTGCTGATGACATTAAATTGTTTAAAATTGTACATAACTCGAATGACTCTTTGCAGCTGCAAAAGGATACTGACTGTATCTCTGAGTGTTGTCGGACAAACAGGCTTCCTTAACACGTTTACTGC
>JACEGR010005003.1:0-79145 GCA_014170235.1 Listronotus bonariensis | reverse complement strand
TAATAAAAACCCTACTATGCCCTTAATACATAAATAACTAATAAAACCCTAAACAACCGCTAAATTGAAAATAAATGGGCCAGACCGCAAGCTTCATTAGATTTTCGTCACATAAAAGCATATGAAATTCGAATCAAGTGCCTAACTACGAAAATTTTACCAAAAAGATCCTTAGATCTCGTTCCCTTTTTGCCACTTTGACAGTGTTTTTCTACCCCTTTTCTCAAAACAAATTGCACTTTTTAGGGTTAGTCGGGTTACGGTTTAAAGGGACTTTACTAAATTACGTGAACATTATAGGGCACTTCATTAAAAGTAATTGCCTAAAATCGTCTTTTGGGGGTATGAAGGAAAATAAAATTATACAGATTTGTTTTGTGTAAGGGTACAAGTATAAATTCAATTAAATCAGCTTTTTATTTTTGAGGTTTAGACTATGAATCCTGTATTGAACTAAATTTTTTGAAGTGTGCCATTAAAAATTGATTATTTGATTAAATGTATCTATTACCATATTTTGGTAGCTTTATGGATTAAATAGTATATTACATTACAAGTGTGGAAAATGACTAATTTCACACGAGTGGGAATATTGTAGCACGAGGCGTTAGCCGAGTGCGATAAACCCACGAGTGTAAGAAAGTCATTTTCACACGAGTACTGTACACTATATTTCCACGACCACAAATTATTCACCAAAAAATAAAAATAAATTAAAGTTTGTCTGTTCAGAAAAAATAAAAAACAATTGAGAACTTTGCAACACTAGGGTGATATTTACTTTGCAACACTAGTGTGATATATACTTTTCTCACTGCTATATTATACTGTTTGACAATATTTTTACATCCGAAAAATCCAAGTGTGGAAAATGACTAATTTCACACGAGTGGGAATATTGTTACACGAGGCGTTAGCCGAGTGCGACAAACCCACGAGTGTTAAGAAAGTGATTTTCACACAAGTAATGTACACTATTTTTCCTACGACCACAAGTTATTTACCAAAACAAATAAAAGTTGTTTGTCTTCACAGAAAAATAAGAAAACAATTGAAAACTTTGCATCACTAGGGTGATATATACTTTTCCTTACTGCGATATATTATACTGTTTAAAAATATGTTTATATCAAAAATCACCTACCTAGTAGCTTTTTATCATTTTAGAATTAAAAAAGGTCCTCATTTAAAAATATTGCATGGCTTTTTCAATGTAAATCCAGTTAACAGCCTGGTAACTCCAAATTTATTTTAAATAACAATGACAGCGATGACAGCTTTATATTATATTTTTGCAACACTAGTGCTGTAAAGTACTTTGCAACACTAGTGTGATATAAGGCATTTTCTATGCATGAAAACAGTGTGCTATTTACTATTTTCATGGTCGTAGGAAAATTATTTTTACCGGCAGTATAAAAAAATAAAATAAGTATTTATTGGCAGCCTAAATCCTTAGCTAAAAAAAGGTGCTTTTGTAAAATGTCGATAAATTGAAGCGGTGAAAAACTTATAATTTTTTTATTTTTATTTTTACAAAACTAAAAACAGTGTTGCAGCATTGTAAAGGGTCCTTAAATCTTCAATAATTTAAGCTATAAAATGCATAAAATAAGAGGTAGCCTATATCGAACCGACAAACAAAATTATTAAATACAACCCTATTTAAACAAAATGTTGTTTTTCTCGAAAACGATTTACTTTATCGATATTGGACAAAAGTACCTTTTTTAGCTAAGGGTTAAAGTTATTTAAATATGATGTTTTATTACCTTATTATACAGGGTGTGAATAATTAGAACTATTGTGTAAGGGCTAGTCCGCCCCTGGCAAACTAAGGAAGGCCAAGGTTTTACAAGAATATCATTTTAAGGAGTCCTAACTAGTATTTATCATATTAAAAAAATATTTTATTATAACTATTGTTATAAAAGTTATTCAAGAAAAACTGATTTTCAGTGGCGTCCTTTAAGGGCAGATATTTCTGTAAAGAGGGACTTCAGAAAAATATTTTATATCAACTTGTCACATTATTTCTGTGTTCCCTATGAATCTGCCCATATATTCTTGGACACCCTGTATATGAGTGATTAAACATTTCGAGTACCTACTATTTTTGTAAATTACGGTACATCGAAGAATAATTTAAAAAAATGGTTTGCGTGCTTAAAAATACTAGAGAAACATAAAAATAAGAATTAACGTAAAAAAATGTTTTACGTAAAAAAATAATTACTTATGAATAATTAGTTTTATAATTACCAAATGGAGATTTAGCAAACTTGCCGGTGTTGTTAAAAACCCTTAAAAAATATTTGTTTATCCATTAACTAAATAATGGCTCTTTTACCAGAAAAAAGATATAAACGCTTTAGTGTGCTAGACACCTGTTTCATTAAGCCTGGAAGACCGCAGAAGGTAGAAAAAGTTCGGAAACTCAGCGTAAGACACAGAGACACTCGAAGAAGTCGGACGGTTTACAAATGGTTTCCAACTGCTGTTGGAACTTTATATCTTTTTTCTGGTGAAAAGCACCAAAACTTTTTGGTGCTTTAGCTTAATTTCTATTTGTTTATTATAAAACTAATTATTTAAAAGCAATATTTTTTTATATACATTATTATTTTTTGTAATTCTCTGCTTTAGAACACAAACCAATTTGCACCAAAATCCAGTAATCATTTGCCAATAAATTGTACTCTACAAAAATAGTATTCGAAATTTTTAATCACTCATAAATATTTAGAAAAATTTAAATTTTCAAAATCGTTTAAGGGTATTACTTTAATCTATAAAGCTACCAAAATATGTTGTAAAATACATTAAACGAGAAAAGCCGATTTTTAGTCGCCCGCTTAAAAAATGTTGAAAAAGGTTCTATTATCGACCGTATATATTTTTAAAATGTATTTTTACTAATTACTCCGTCAATTTAAAACCATTTTTTTTTATTTAAAAGTGTGCACATTGTGGTTGGTTCCATTAAAACCAATTTACAAATAATTGGAAAAAATTAATATAAAGAATAAAAAAATAACCTACCTAAAAAATATTTCAAAAAGGCCTAAAATATTGACTTTTGATACTCGTATAAATAAAGATTTTTAAAATCTGTTAACCAGAACTAACCAGAACTGACAATTTATACTAAATGAAGTGTTATATTTTTTTTTGTTGTTTGTGTATGTGCTATAAGGCGGGTTCCATTTTTTTTATTCGAGAGCTCAGCAAGATACAAAAAAAAATCAAGAGCTAAAAAATAGTAGTTTTTACCGTTCCATCCTAAAAGAAATGATCAAAACTGTGCAAAAGTTGGTGATGTACATTTCTAATGCGAATAACGTTCTTTTAGGTGCCGTTTGGGAAGCTACTGAAGTTAATAAATTAAGGTAAATAGTACTTCAGTTACTTACCAACGCCGTTTTTTCTTTCTAAAAATTTATGGATAGTACATATGTGGGAATAAATTTTGTAATTATACAGACAAAAACATAAATATAATTAAAATTAAAAATAAATTTTGAAATAAAAATTAAAAACTAACAAATTTGACGAAAATAACCGACCATTATAAATAATAATTTAAGTAGCGCTACTTTTTGCTAAACTATGCTCTTATATTTTTTTTATAATAATTTAACTGAGAAAAGTAAAATAAAAAAGAAGAGATCAAGGGTTATTGTTACCTAATTGGTTTTAAACTTTCCAGACATTTTTAAACTTTAAAAAGGATCAAAAATAAAGGGCAAAAACTAATTCGTAAAGCGGAATTTTAAATTAACAAAAAAGTTTTTTTTTCGTGACGGAAAAAAGATATTTTATCTCTGTTAACTGTTACTTAAATGTGACTTTTTATAAAATTACTTTTTTCTTGTAGGAAAAAAGTAAGAACTTTTTTCCCGAAGATACTACACGTAAATAAAAGTAAATATTTAAATTTTGAATAATTTATTGTACAGAACTAACATTTACCGTATATTAGGAGTCCCGTCAGATATTTTTTATCTTTATAATATTCCAAATTACTAATAACTTTTAATTTCAATGAGTCAAATTACAAAATGACATTGACAGATACTTAATAATTTCCTTAAGGATTTCCATGGTAATGTAAGGTCTAATTGAGTTTCAAATTTACCAGTAGAGCAGTTTCAAACTTGAAATATTTCATTAATAATTTTCTGACTTTAATATTATGTTTTTTTAATAACAAGGCGTCGTTTTTTTCATCAAAAAAACAAAAAATAGTGTATCATTTTTGTCAACAAAACCTCGCTTAAATCTAGAACTTGTTTTCCTTTTATAATAAATAAAAATACTTTCCATTTTAATTTTTTTGCTTATACCTTACTTTTCTTTTTTAGTATTTTAATTTAAAGATAATTGTCTCGAAAGTGCCTGAATCTTCGATTTTGACAAAATTTTGTATACGGAGTTTTTGGGGCGCTGATCACCAATTTGAATTTCAAGTCGGAAAAGTTTCATTTTCGAGATATTCATCATCAAAGTTCAAAACCAATATAACACTATATTCGGACTTCTTTTTGCACAAAACTCTAAATATACCACCAAACCAAAACCAAAACCTGTTTTGTATTTATTTTGATTTTTTTTTAATTTCAAATCTGTTATTACTAAACGCTGCAACCATTCATACACATATGTGTATGCATGGTTGCATACATAGCGACTTGGTTTAAAGTAAAACTTTTAAATTTATATAAAAAGGCCAAAATCAATAAAAAAATTTTTTAAAAGGTTCTTTAAAGTTAAATGAAATATTATGTCCCAATTTAGTGTTATTACAAATATTTTGTTCAAAAAGAAGGCGAAATATACCTAGTAAAAATAAGGTTAGTTTAATCAGCACCCAAAAAAAACCCGTACCTATACCAAATTTGGTCAAAATCGAAGATGCGGCAACTTTCGAGAGAGTTACCGAAAAAATAAAACTTATTTAATTTGCTATTTTGTCTTATTAAAACCTTAAGCTAGTTTGGCGTTAAAAGCCACGATAAAAAAATGTTTAACTTTGTTTTAAAATTAATTAAAAGTTCTTTTCAAAAGGATTATAGTCTTACCCCAAAAGCTTTTGTCCTGACTTTCTTTTTGATCGATAAAGTTTGCGAAATATACTTTATATAAGAGTTATTCTTTAAAAATAACCAAAATCCTAACCGTTTACAAAAAATAATTTAGCTAAATTAAATAAGGATACACTTAGTAAAACAAATATTTTTTTTTAAACGGAACAAAACTGATTTTCCTCCTTAAAAAAAAATGTGTAAATAAATATTTCTTATATCTAAAATAGTATTTATTTAATTTCAATTAATCAGTAGGTGCAAAAGTTTACTAGTCACCTATTTTACATTTAATGTGTAATATTCGACATTTGTCTTCTTCTTTTTAAATTATTTTATCTAAAAATCTCAATACAACCAGAAGAAACCAACTTTTTTGCAAATTCCAAAAAAAAACAAATATTTAACCAACAAGAAAACTATCCTAGGTGTCTGGCATCGAAATTCACTATGTTTTAGTAGATCAAAAATAAGAGACCCGTATTTTTTTCCATTAAACACTTTTATGGGATGTAATGCACCTCTAAAATCCACCCTCAAAATTGTTTAATTATCTTAAGAAAAAATTAATAGATAGCTGAAAGATTTTTCGATAAACAAAATTATGCTTTTGATTTCTTAAAGATATTTTAATTCATTCTTAGAATATAAAAAAACAATTTTGAGAGTGGATTTTAAGGGTGCATTCCTGTTAAAAAAATAGGTGTTTCCTATTTTTTTACGTACTACAACATATTAAAGTTTTATTAAAATCGGCGAGGGACACCTGGGATCGTTTTAAAATAGTTTAGAAATATACACGTCAAGCCAGCTTTATGATATTAATGGATTTTCTGTAAGTTGAAGAGTAGCAGGTAGAGATCAGATGAAGAATATCTGCATTAAAACCTTTTTAGTATGATGACCATTAAGCTCTTATTGTCGTTGCTTTGGACCATCTCCTTTTAACGCATTGGCAAAAATTACTTATAGTAATGTGAGATGACGTGTATGTTTAGTATAAAAATTCTAAGCCATAATATACAGTAAGTCCTTCTGTTTTTTAATTAATTTTAATTAGCGAATCTTGAATTATTCAATAAATGCAATAGCAAAATTTCCAACTTTTCGGTTTGGATAAAACCAAACAGGCGCCTGTAAATGAATGTTGTCACTGACATAATGAAGAGTGTCAATGAATTAGTAAAAGTCAGTATTAGAAAAAAATATCTTATTATTTAATCGACGAAAAAGTATCCACAATTAAAGGTTTGTTCCCACATCAGTCAGGAACAGTCTGCAAACCGTCCGGCTCATGCGTAGGAGATAAAATCCGTTGAATTTTGTCTCGTGCGCATGTTCTGATAGTTTGCAAACTGTTTTTACCTGCTGTAGGAACAAGCCTTAAGTAGCATTGTGCGGGAAACAGTTTTAGAGCAGTATCTAGAATATTTTTATATTTTATTTGTTTTTTTTGTTCAGTATCTAGAATGTTTTCAGTTTATTTCTCCACCAGCCCATTGCGTCAAAGCCTTATAACATATTTATTGTTTGCAAATGACTGCTGTCAGTTTGTATTTACCTGAACCGAAAATTTGGTAATTTTGCAATTACATTTAATTAAATATTTCAAAATTCAAAAATGTATTTTTTTAACTTGCACCAAGGTTTGTCAGATTGGTCTTTTCAAAAAAATATCTTACAACTTTTTTGTAAAATGTAGGAGCCAATTATTAGCCCCCCAAGAATTAACAAGGAATTTCCTTTGATTTGCTAGGCGACGCATCACCTGGTATGTCATGCAACTGCAAATAGATTACGAAGCCTTTTTTAAATAAATTAACCAGACACAAATTCAAAACCCTAAACCACACTTTGAGTTTTCTGGCGAATGACTCTTAGAGCATCCGAAACAAGCTTTAAAAAACTTAAAAAGAGCTTTGCGATGTCCGAGAGTCCTCTTTTGAGCTCTCGTCGTCCAATTTTCGACAAAGTTTTAATCTGTATGTTGTCGATGTACTTACCGGCTTTTCCTCCGTAATTAGTTGGTTTAATTTTGTAGAATGGAGTGAAAATTTATCGTTAAAGACTTCAATTTTCAGACGAAGCGGAGCTGGATAAAACTTTACCGGCTATGAGGGATCATGTGTCTTAGTTGTGGCTAAATATTTACTCTATTAGGAGATAACATTTCGAGAACTATGTCTGCGAATAATGGTAAAAAGCAAAAAGAACATTTTTGGAGCACAACAGCGGATTAATTCCATAATATTACTTTACAGTCTCGCGTTGTGTGATCAACGCAAGGTCGCTTAAAAATCCGGTTTATTAAGCAAGATTTTTTAATGTCGAATGCGACACTGGATATTCATTTGAGTTTGGAGAATCGCTGGCCAAGAAAAAAATTATTTAATGTCGGTGTGCTTATGCTTTTAACTAATTTGGGAGTTTATATAAACAAAACTTTTTGTCGTTTGGAGAAAAAAAAATATGCTGTCTGGGAAAAGAAAGATGAATATACAGTTTCAAACCAAAATAAATCACAAATAAAATATAGGAAGCAAAAAAAACGCTAAATGGCTTAAAAAACAAGAAATGTATTCAGTTCAAAGAAAAGTGGCTAAATAAACTCCACTATTGAGTGTAATTGTGTGATTCACTAGTACATAAAAAAGCACCTCTGCCCAAGAGACCTTAAAGTGCTCCGGGGTCTATCAGAGCACAGTGTACAGAGGTTTTAAAATCTCCTTTAATAACTGTATGGGTTTATATTTGTGTATTTCTAAGGTGTTTTTGTTTTAAGACAATTTTGGAGTGGCTGATTTTGTCTCAAAATTAAAAATACCTATTCGACTGAATAAAGATAAAGCTTTTTGTAAGTTTATAGCACATGAGCATTTACACTTTACTTTACTGAACCTGCTTGGTCATTCAAATTCAGTACCCGCCAATAATGTTTATTCTTTGACGATAAAAATACGATTTTTTTCAATTGCCAATGTGGTAACAATTTTGGAAGCTCTTTGGGACTCCCAAATTTTAAACATAATTTTCAATGATGTGTTTTCCCAGCTCAAAGTAAAATTGCACATTTTTAAAATAAAACACCTTGTATGTTTATCAATATTTAAGAATATATTCGCTGTCTCAGGGTGAAAGCCTCGGAGGTTTAACTCAATGGCAGTGCGCTCCCAAATAATTCATCATTCAATCATATAAGTGTTTTTGGAGAAAGGTACGATTTACTCGCTAGTCACTTAAAACCACCGTCTCAAAAAACCAGCGTCTAGTTGCGCCACCTAATATAATGGAAATTTTAAATAATTTTTGGACTGATGGACATGACCATAGCCTGCTCCGATTATTGTAATTTTAATATTACGATATTTGATTAAAAAAGTGCTATTTTACTGTTAAATCCCTAAGGTTGACATAACAGGAAACTATTTTTTAAATAAAATATATTTTGATATACATATTATGTATTTTAAAGGCTCTTTTAAAGATCTAAATAATAAAATCAAATGTTCATAAAATATACAGGATGTCTTGGTATTTACTCTACGGAAAGTCAAAAATATATTTATATTTTCTCTTTATTTTTAATTTTAAGTGGGAGTTCAGTAGAAATAATCCCCAGGAAAAAATGGTCATAAAGCCATTAACATTGCATAGCAAGGTCGTATGTATTTATATTGTTTTCTGGTAAAATGTGCTAGACGGCTTAGGCAGACACCAATTAAGTGGAGGAGTATATTTATCCTGGAGTGGGTTTAATTTACCCATTAGCAATTTTGTATTTTTGCTGTCGATTGTGTGTTGAGTATTTAAATAAATAGTTGTTTTGCATTTTCATCATAAATGCCGAAATGGCCCAATTAATTGGAGGGAACCAGGAGAACAGTTCTGGTTATTTGTTTTTTAACAAATAACAAAGTTACTTTGGCCGATACTTAATTTTGATAACCCTTTAGACAGTAAATAATAAATTAGTCATGTATAAAATAATACCAAAAAACGACGACTGATTATATTTTTTTTTATGTTTTTATTATAATACAAAGAAAAATTATAGCGAAGTCGAATCACTTGTTTATTTTGTGGTTTAATTTCTTTAACATCCGTAAAAGATTTTCTGACATTGCTCACATCATACTTTTTATTACGTAATATCTTTTTACGACCACCATATTACGCGTACAATTTCTTTGCTTGTATACCACAACAAATCCTCACGTCTCCAGCACACTTTTTGTCCATTTAAAAATTGTCCGTCTACGTGCTAACGGCCGTAATTACATGGTGAAACAGCCCATAAGACGATTGTTAAGATTTTAGTTTGGTACGAAACACAATCGGCCCGACAAAAAAGTCACATTTTGGTGTATCAAAACACGATCTGTGAGATCAAGCCGTGCACCGTACATTCCCCAAGAAAAATGAGAACAAAATTACCGTTGAACATTGGCAGCGTTAAAGGTTCAGTTTATACTACAGCTTTTATAAAATAACTTGAATACCTATTAACTAACAATAAAATACTTATAAAAATATGTATTCGACGCAGTCGAAATCATTATACAGATAGAAAAAAACTGAAGCTCCTTAATGCTTGTTATTTCTTTGCACTTCAAGGTAACATCTGTCGAAACACTGTCCGATCTGGCAATGCAAATTTTCACACTAGCCAAAGGTTTTTCTTTGAGGTTATTTGAGATCACCAACCGTAGACCGGTTTCGAACTATTTTGGTTTTCATCAGTACGGTGTAGGCGATAACAAAAAACTCAAAAAAAAAAATGTTTTAAGAAATAGAAATGGCGTATAATCATGGTAGCTTATTGCCCATCCCGTTGTCTGTCGACAGTGTGAAAAATAAAGCAAACCTAGGTCCGTTCATTGAATACTTGTAAAAATAAGTATTCTTGAAAAGCAGTTAAAATCATTTTAGAGAAATGAAAGACAGCTACAGCTACAGTAAGTGGAATGGAAAATAAGCTACCACGCTTATACGCCATTTCTATTTATTAAAACATTTTTTGGAGTTTTTTGTTATCGCACACACCATAATGTTAAGAACTAAAATTGTTCGAAACCGGTCTGCGGTAGGTGATCTTAATTCAGGTCCGTATTAGCTGTTTAGAGCGCCCTAGGCTGGAATTGTTGGAACGCCTATTTTATTGAAAAAGGGGAAACAAAAACATTAAAGAGCAAAAAATAGGTCCTTTCCTGTGTGGCGCCTATTTTAATTCCAAGGCGCCCTGATCAAAAATAAAATTGAAGAGCAAAAAAGGTCCTTCCCTCTCCGCCCTAAACTTTTTTAAATCTCACGGCGCCCTAGGCTGTAGCCCAGTCAGCCTAGTGGTTATTACGGCACTGTCTCCGAAAAAAAACCAGATCAAACAGTGTTTCGACGGATGCTACATTACAGTGCGAGGAAATAACTTGTGACAACCGCAAGCAGCATAACAATTCATTTCTATAAAATACTTACAATTAGTATTTAAGCCTGTAGAATAAAAAAACATGCATCCGATAGTGCTGGGTAAATTAATTATTTTATTGGTGATTGAAAATTCTATTCGCAAACTTGTCACCACGTCATTTGTCAATATTTCTTGCAAATTGGAATCCACTGCTAATGGTAAATAATTTATGTAATTTTTATATGGTAAACGGTTTTATTGTGCTAAAAGCTAAAAAATAATTCAGTAAGTCCTAGCTACCAGATCGCACCAATCTACTCATGAATCTGGGATATTGATCGGACAAATAATAAAACGGTTGGGCGTAGCTTATCCAGAGTAAATAAATTTTATGATAGAAATGTCAAGTGCCTAACGATTATATTATTTATCTGATTAATACCCAAAATTGATGAAAAGATTGGTGCGATCTGGTAGCTAGGACAAAATTTATTTTTAAGTTTTTAGTTTTGTTGTTAATTGATACTTCTTTTTCTATTAAGTCCATTTAATGCCTCACTATAACTAATCAGAACTAACCAAAAATTTTATATTAAGGTAGTATTAAGGTATTTTGTGGCGGCGGCCATCTTGGATTTTTTTTATAGTGCTCTATTCTTTCAATCAACCGCCATTTTATCGGCGGCCATCTTAAATTTACAATCACAAAAAATATATTATATTGTAATATCATCAAGATTAAGATTGTGTACCAAATTTCAGATTGATCGGTCGTCTGAAAGGGGGCCAAATTCCAATTATTAGATCTCACCCAAATAACAAATAATATTAAATATTAAAGAAACATGCCAAGTTAAATAAAGCCTTTTGTTTGATGTTTTACCTCGTTTGTTTTTTTATTTTATTTATTTAAGGATTATGTGAGGTGTATAAACATTTTTAAATTTGGCTAATAGGCTCAAAATGGCTTTAGTTAAATTTTAGTTGTATTTTTCGCAATATTTAGAGAACCAATTTTTCAGGTATTTTTACCATATTTTTAATTTTTTATTCATAATAATGGAATTTTTATAGCGGTATTTATTATACAATGAGAATAAACTTTCTTATATGCAATATTGTATCTTTCATAATCTTTAAAATTATTTATTCAAAACAGCAATTATTTTTATTATTATCATGATCTGGATGCGCCCATGGTATAGCTTGTTTTCTCGTGCAGTAAATAAACACTGAATCCTAGGCATTATTTAATTTTAATACGTTATTTGCTTTTTTATTCATAATAATGGGGATTTTACTGTTGCATATTACCTGTATAATGTAATATACGTGTGTAAGATTTACTTCTTTTTGCTACATTATATGAAAAATTATGTATGCAGCGTTGCCGCTTCGGTCTGAATATTAATATGCGATTATCAGTATGCGCTCAACTAAATTCTGTGTTAGCTCCGGCAACTATGCGCTAATGATTCATTGTTATGCTAATACCTGGGTTTCAATTATACCTCGTTTAGCGTTTTAATTATCAGATCTTCCAATGGCCTAGTGGTATATGGCGTTGGATTCTCACTCAGGTGTTGCGGGTTCGAACTCCCGGTCCCTGCAAGAGACTTTAATTTATAGGCGTAATGACGTCAGGTGCTAATCTCTTATCTATAAAAACTACCCTATCTATCACGTGTGGTTTAAAATCATCCCCTATTTTGGGCCACGCCCAGACGGCACCAAAAATGCAGATCGAACCTGAAATTTTCCTCTATGTATTTCTTTATGGGAAAACTACCCTTATTATAAATAAAGCAAGTGTTAGCCATTCTACTAAGCGCAATACCTGATAAACGATAAACAAAGAAACAACGATTTTGCATTGTCATATAAACCAATAAGGTCAATTTAAAATGCAGCTAAGGCAATTAGTTTTATTTTGTATTCAGGAAGGTATCCGCATAGCGATAGATTTGTAGTTGTTTTCCGCTGCCCGGATTCACAATTATAGAGGAAAGTGAGGCAGATAATTCGGAAAAATTTAAACGCATTTTGCATGCCCTCAAAATTATAAAAATCATTTTTGTCAAGCTGAGTCTATTATTCTATGTATTTATATTTTTTTGTAAAAATAAAACAGATTTTCCTACTTATTTCTGTTTCTTTTTATGCAAACTTTAAGTGTAGTATAAGTAGAACTGTGTTACCTTATTTGTGAAGGTTTATTTTACAATCAGGGGTAATTTAAAACATAGTATACCAGACTTATATTACTGCAATATTATTAAATACAAAACTTTTGCATCGCATCCTCTACATTTCACCAGCGAGCCGCACGGCTGCGGATTCGTTGCGGTTATCTATGGCCAGAGCATTAATGTTACTTTTTTGCATACAGCAAAAAAAATGTCTATTCTAGATCCTAGCATTTTAGACGTTTTACCAGCATATGCGAAATTCTGACTACACACTACACCAATGGTTTCTGAAGTTTAATCTAGACCACTTTTTGTCAATGGCCAAGATTCTTTTCTCGAAATTAGGGACTGTTAAAGCAGGCGAAAAACATAACAGCCAAAATATCACTTTGTTTTAACCAGCTGTTGAAAGTGGTAAAATAACAAGCAAAATGGAAGTTTTTGCTCTGATTTGGAAATTGTTTTAATATTACCAGGTTGCAAAAATTAACAGATTATTTTAACAATAACTTTCAATCTAGTAAAATTCCTATACACTAATTGCCAACTAAGAAAATACTTTATATACAGGGTGAAATTTACAGGGTATGATTCCTTAGCTTATTTTAGAAAGAAAAATTTAAATGAAAATATGTCCTAAACGTCTTAACTTTTGAGATACAGGGTAGTAAAATTTACAAAAACCAAAAATTTCGAAAACACCTATTTTAGTAAAAACCAGCATACTGGATATAAACCTTATTTAAACAAATATTAATTATTTTTTCTACGTAATTGCTAATTAAAAATATAAAACTTAATTAAAAAAAAGGATCCTACAATGCTTCTTTTATGGTCTAAAAATATGCAATAAAGTAATTTTTTTCTCCTAAACTAAACAAGATACGGAAAAAAATTAAGAGACATAAAAGCTGCATTTTTATTTGCCTAATCTAAAAGAAAGCACAAGCATTTTACACACAATTACACAGTCAGTGGCGTACCGTTTTTGTTAGAAATATTCCTTCGGTTGCCTCTCAGTATCTCCACTGAACTTATTAAATGTAATTAGGTTAGTGATAAATTACCCCACATAATGTCATTATTATTATTGTTAAATTAAAACAAATTGGGTAAAGAATATTTAGAATATTTATCTATCGACGTAAAAAAATTAAATTTCCTACAAAAAAGGTGTTATTAATGATTTTCACCAGATGAACTTTTTCAATAATCAAGCTTTAAACATTAATATATTTTTATTAAAATTTCAATAATCAAGCCTTAAACATTGAAATATTTTTCAAATTTGCCTTTTTATTGTGGAATTTTATAACTAACGAAAAATTAAAAATATAGAAGGGGTCAACATAGGTTCTAAAGGGAATCTAAATTGCTATAAAAAAGTTTTGTAACGTTTTCATCGAAAATCATTCTTTTAAAAGTTATTCACAATAAATAAAAAAATTAATTGTTGTTTTCTTCCTTGTTAAAGCAATTTATTTAACAGATGAAAAATCATAGTGTTAATAATCTAATTGCCTAAAATATTTATATTTTATAATATATCCAAACCTTTACTTGGTTAATAGCGATTTTTATACGAAAACGTAGATTTACTTACTCTATGACAGTAAATCTACGTTTTCGTATAACAAAACTATTAACCGAAAATAGGTTTTAATATATGTATTTTAAAATTTGCATATTTTAAGCAAGATTGATAAAATTATGTTTCTTCGATAATGTAATATAATATGAATTTTCTCCAATGAGTGAAAAATTGGTTTACGAACGAAGAAAACAATATATATTTTTTAACCTTAATTGATAATAACTTTTCAAAAAATTATTGTATGTAAAAACGGTATATAACCGTTTTTGTAGAGCATTAAATTTTCTTAAAGAACCCATTTTGTTTTTTTCTATTCCAGATCAGCTAAACAACATAACACATAGGCAATGTGAGGAAAAAAGATAATCTAACATAAGTACCGGCATGTAAATATGGGTGACTAATAGTGCTTGTTTTGTTTTAGCATTGCTGGCCGATATCCCAAAACTTAATTGCTTATAAGGTTTTTTTGTTATTTACAAAACTCCAAAATGAAAAAGGTAAATATAAAAAATATGTCATTGTTAAAGCTTAATTATTTAAAAATGGCAAGAATTTTTAATAAGACATTTTTGTAGGTGATTTAATTTTCTAAAGGTATATTTGCAGATATTTTTTTATCTCGATAGTTAGGCAGCTTCGACACAAAAATAAAAGTACAAGTAAAAAATCTAAATTAAAGGGGATAGACTTCGAAATATTAATATTAAGGTCTGTAACCTTTACCGATATTTTTCTTTTTGTAACCCTAAACAATATTCTTGATATATTAAAAAAACTAGTCTTATATACACGCAGTGCCGCTTTAAAACCTTTATGAGGAATTTTTGCCATTGGAAGGGACACAGCCTAAGCAACAAAAAGCAAGACATATGCTTTATCCACATCCCGAATATTTACAGGCATGCATTCTTTGTTTAATGTCTACCTGCTAGTGCTTAATAGAATTTTTCCAAAAGTTTGTGAGAGAGTTAACTGCACCAATTTTTCTGATATTTTTTTTAGTGGTCATCTGGTCACTGAGAATTCTCAACACTATTCTTTTTATTGTTTTATTGCCTTTTTATCTTCTATAAAAACAAAATAAATGGTAAATGCAGTAATTTATATTTGATGCCTAAGCGACCACTTAAAACTCGACGCATTCAATCTAGCATGTATAAAGTTTGTTACTTTATATAATTAAATACATTTTACAGGTCCTAGTTTCTTATAAATTATTAACTTTTTATTGCCTGCCAAACAACCGAATAATTCCAATCATAATAAATATTTTTTCTACCCGATCGCCAAATGGTAAATAAAAATATGACATATAAGTTGTCAAAGTTACAAGACAAGCCATAAACCAAAAAGTTGGAAGAAAACAAGAAAGGGATGTAGAAAAACATAAATCAGCAGAGATATAAACTAAGGAACTAATTTCTCACATAGATGTAAAAACAGTAAAGGAAATATGTACCGTACATTTTTATACGTGAAAAAACAATATATTTTTTTGTTTAAACAGCAAAAAAGTTGTTTCTTTTTTAATTCAATAATACCTAATCATTTTGCAACCATAAACGTAATTTTATTTTTTAATACTGATACTGAAATATATACAAGGTGTTCCGGAATATCGTGCAAATCAGATTTTACATCTAAATGGCAATTTATGAAA
The DNA here is from genome assembly GCA_014170235.1 of Listronotus bonariensis. NCBI lineage: Eukaryota > Metazoa > Arthropoda > Insecta > Coleoptera > Curculionidae > Listronotus > Listronotus bonariensis. Next base: position 63,211 of record JACEGR010005003.1, on the reverse strand, counting down.
GCATAGCTCAAAAACACATTGTTGGTCGTATGACAAAATTAAAAACTTTTTCTATATTTAAAATTTATTATAAAAAAACATGGGTGTTAAAGTACAAAAAAATACGGTAATTTTTGTTAAGTAATGAATATTGTTATACAAGTTGGTGTTTAGGGATTCTTTAATACAAGCCATTTGGAGCTGATATTATTATTTTGTATTAACGAAAACTAAGCAAGTTTTTGTGTAACATTATATTTACCAATCTATCATATACCATGCATTGTATACCATCATACCAAAGGTATACTTTACTGAGCAACAGTTTTTAATAAATTTTTGTTAAAGTTGTTTAGTGCAACAGAAAAATAGATTTTTCGTTTGATTGCACAAAAATCTACCTATTTTCAATGTAATTTTTACATTAGGTAGGTATTATTCCTGTAGATAAAAGGCGTTACAAGTAATGTCTTCCCTGGCCATTGCCGGGAATAAAGTTTTTGGAAGTATCACCTTTTTCTATGCTTTTAATATGCTCTGATAACACTTGTAAACGTGAATCAACAATATCTCACAATGTGATTCCATGATATAGAATATACCGACGATCAAACTTATGTCAACACTATTGCTAATTTCTTTATGATTGGAGATACGAAGTTGGTTGAAATAGTAAAGTTGTAGTATTTTTAAAAATGCTCTATTTCGCAAATTCCAAAATAAATGTTTTCTTTAGCAAGTGTCCCTCTTTACCCAATAGCATGTAGTTTACATATATGAGGCGTTGATAACCAGACCGGAAAAGCCCACAAATCAAAAATTGTGCTTTAAACCGTATTTTTAATAGCATAAAACTTATTTGAGGCATGAATAACCAGACCGGACCATACCAAAAATCAAGAATAGGGCGTAACCCTCATTTTTAATAATATAAAACCTATTATTTTTGGCCATAGTAAAATAAGTAAGCTACTACGAACTTAATATAATTATTATATGAGACTGGCCCTGATAAAGAAGTTGAATGGTATTAAAAATACGGTTTAAAGCACGATCTTTAATTAGTGGGATGGTCCGGTTTGGTTCGCAACGCGTTTCCGAACATATGTTTATTTAGAAAATTAGGGCTTATTTTTGACGTGGAATATGCCATTAAGATTTGATGCATAAATTTTGGAACACCCTGTATGTTGTATGTTGCTGTATTTAAATTTACTACTGTATTAAAAGAATATATATATATAAACGTATTTTTATACAATTCCTAATATTTTCAGTTGCGGTTCTGACTGAGACCAACTAAGACAAATATATTTTTTCCTCCAAATATAAAATACGCCTATTGAGTTTTTCCGCACAGTTCATAATTCATCTCTGTGTCATGATAAATGTTTCTTAGCTTTACCTGTCTTGAGTTATTCGGAGTAGTTTAAGAAAGTGGGACATTCACTTTTTGCAGGAAGTTTATATTATTTAATAAAAATATTAAAATAAAAACGTTAAAATTAGGCACATAAACATATCTTTTAAGTATTTTTATTTAAATCTTGTTCACAAAAACTTAATTTAATTTAATGAGTCAAGTGGTGTTCACGAATTATTTATAAAATCTTATCATGTCTTCAGGCGAAATTTAAAAGAAAGTATTTTTTTTTAATTTAAGAAATAACAAGTTATTCAAAATTTAACCAAAGAAGTATAAATCCAAGGAAAAATCCTGAATAATAATAGAAGACAAAGTACTAACATATACTTTGCTGCGCTTGTTGTTGCTCCGGTGAGGTCGGCAGCGTCGATAACTGGAGTTATTAAGAAGCGCAGCCCTAATTTGGATGGTTGACCGCGTGACCGCCGGTTTTTGGCGGTGGCACGCGGCGTTCTGCTCGGGGGTTACTGGACGAACCGGGCAGCAACCATTTAAGTTATAAAATGAATAGCGGGTAAATGGAAAGGAGTGGGAGGTAAGGCCTCTAGGTAAGGGGCCCTAAAAGGGCCAATTTTTTTTTTTAGAAATATTATGACATAAGTAATTACCATAAGCCCTAACTGTCAGTTTAATAGCGTTAAAATACAATTACAACTGATAATAAAATGTACTATTACTGTATACTTAAAAAAATACCAGATTATTTTTACAAGGCTGTGTACAAACCATACTCAATTATTATTCCACTAACTAAAAATAATTTAATAAGTTTTTTCATTATTAGAAGAAAGTGACAAAAACATGCGTGGTAACATGCCAGTAGAGCAAGCCCTTTCGTCGCTGTAGCAATATTTTTTTGTTGCTTTTTTATAACTTTTTAAGGTTTTTGAAAAATGCTACTAAACTAAATTGATTTCAGAGACATCTAAATATTAATATTAAGGACTCAAGTCTTTACAATATTTCCTTTTGTCACCCTAAACAATATTTTCAAAATATTTTTCAAAAGAAAATAAAAGTTGATTTTTTTGGCACAGTCTACTTTTTATAGTATTTCATAAAATACAAATACTCTAATCTAGCGAAAAGCTTTTATATTACAAAAGTTGTGTAGTAACGTTTTACATAATTCTTAGTAAAAAGTTCATAATAAATTATGTCCGAAAATTAATCGTTTTTAAAAAACTAAGTCGTAAATGATTACATTTTTTCAAAGATTTGGCGACGATGCTGCACAACGGGGATACCAGGGATTGAGGACCGCAAATGATTTATTAAACTGTTTACATTAATTTGAGGCATAATTTTTAAAAATTATGCCTAAAATTACTTAATATTTTTTCGCAATTTTTTTATTTAAACGCTTTTAGTACATTACATTAATTAAAAAAAAACATGAATACGTGGCGATACACACCACCAATATCCACGATTATCAGTCACTTATTTAAAACGAAACAATGCACCAGAAAAATAAAAATATACAACATTCGTAAATCACATAAAGTTACAGTTCAATGTCTTTCGCGATTCTTCAAATTAGGCACTACCTTAAAGAGTCTTTGGGTGCCTTCTACAAATGTTCTTCTAGCTGAAAGCCTTTGATCAGAAAAACGTTTTTCATAAATGTGTCTAGATTACAACGTAAATAAAAATGGTAACGTGAAACTCGCCCTAACCAAAAACATCTCTTTTGTGTCAAAATGCACTCCCTGATACAGTTACAGATACTGAAAATAAACTGTAATTTTTAATTCAGGTAAACATTAGTTGCAATAATGTATGTTGATAGTAAAAGTTTTAAGAAAAAAGTTTATTTTTTTAAGTGCATTTCAATAGATAACTAATTTTAAAATAATGTGTTTTTACTTTCAATTTATGTATTATTTACACAAATTGATTTACATTCATTTTTTTTTGCCGCACTACAATAAAATAATATTATTTAGCAATTTAAATTACATCTACGATTCGTCACAAGCATATTCAATAAACAAAGTTTTGTCAAAGAAACTCCTAAAATACCCTTTATCCCAATTAATTTATTTTCTATCTTATGCACCTTTAAAGATAAATCTTAGCTACGCCAGTAGTGTCTGACATGAAACATTACTCAAAATATTCTCAATAGCATGACCAATTTACTTACGCTTATTTACTCAGTGTAGTTGATATCTGCATACTCAATTGTGGCAAACTGTTAGCTGCATAACCGGCAATTACACGGTCAGGATTATTAGAACAGGCCGTCTGGCCTGCCAGGACAAAGGACTCCTGCTGGAGACCAGTCGCCTTGTAGTCTGTCAAAAACAGTCATCGTATGTCAGAAAATGTCTCGAATATTATTAGCTTTGGGGTTAGTCACGGTTGAATCAATGGCGGAGAATCAAAAATTTTGTATACATTTTGTACGTAATTAGCAGATATTTGGTTTAATTGTATAATACATAATTGTATAAAACAACCTATAAATATTTTTGAGAAATTTGCAAAACGTTTTTTATGTAGAAAGGACATTTGTTATCATACAAAAAAATCACTCTAGTCTTGTCCGCAAGGGATGCCACTTTATTTCCCTAACAAAAATATTATTTTGAATTGTCATTTAGTTGTAGAGATATCTTGTCAAGTTATCACTTGAAAACGGGTAGAGATAGACACTCTTCGAAACTTCGTGTATCATTTAAAAATAAAGACATGTCCAAGAAAGTAGTATTATTAATAGTTTTTTCAAAATAACGATAAAAAATTTAAAATTTTTAGGTCCATTTGTTATCTTGTAACATCTATCGTGGGACACACTGTACAAAGTAGTTTATATAAAACAAAAAAAGTATTATTATTAAATGTTTTTACGTGTTTTAAATATTTTGGAAATGCCTTCAAAACTTGTTAAAAACCCAAAATTAGTATTAAAGGTATTATATATATTTTCCTAAAATTTTGACATCATGTAATTTGAAAATTATAAAGTTTGGAACATATCAATTAAAAGTTTTGAACACCATGTATATCGTTAAAACATACAGACTGCCCACAAATGGGGTTTACAAGGGGACAAATGGACAAAAATAGTTATTTATTATTAGTAAGTTCTAGATTTTTGCTCGAGGTTTTGTTGACTTCCGACGCGCTAAAATCTAAAACTTTTTGCCGTGTATAATACACCATTTTTTTCTGCGATGGGAAAAACGACGTCCTATTATTAACAAAACATAATATTAAAGTCAGAAAATTAATCATGTAAAATTTGAAGTTTCCAACTGGTCGTCTGGTATATTTGAAACACAATAAAACCTAACATTACCATGGAAACCCTTAAGGAAATTATTTAGAACCTGACAATGTCATTTTGTAATTTGACGTATTGAAATTAAAAGTTAAAAGTAAAAGCGATCGTTTAGTGGTTATTTAAAATAGTATAAAGATAAAAAATATCTGATTGGATTTCTAATATATGGTAAATGTAAGTTCTATATAAAAAATTATTCTAAAATTAAATATTTACCTTAACTTACGTGTATGTATGTCCGAAAAAAAGAACTTACTTTTTTTTCCACGGGAAAAAAGTAATTTTATGAAAAGTAACATTTTAGTACCTATTAACGTAGATACAATGTCAAATTTTTTCCCATCATGAAAAAAATACATTTATTAAAAAAAGTAATTGTTAATGAAAATTTGGCTTGCAAAAAATATATTAATTTTGTATACATAGTTCGCAAAAACTACCTATATTTTTTATTTGTTTTAAGCAAATTATTATTTTAAAAATTAATTTAATATAAAGTTGGGAGCCTATAAAAAAATTATACAAAATTTCATCGAACATCGAACATATAAATTTTAAAATTAATAATTTTTGATAACACCAAAATAAGTTAAATAAAACTTTTTTACAGGAAAAAGAAAATTAAGTCGTCGATTATATTTTATATTTTCTTCGTAAATATTTTTTTACTAACTTAAATAAAAAAGTATTACTTTTTCTCTAAATATAATTTTTTTATCCATTTGTCGTCTTGTAAACCCTAGGCGCAGACAGTTTGTAGATTTATGTTTTTTTCCCTAAAAATGCAAACTTGTATTTTTTTTTATAAATTCTATAGTGTCCTTACTTACTCGATATTTAAATAATTATTAAACATGTTAGCACGCCACTGCTAATGTCACTCTGTATTACGCAAAAGTAAGAGGGTTGCAAAAGGACCAAAATGCAGGGAGATCTCCCTTTTCAAGGGAACCAGGGCGTGAAAAGTGACACATTTATGTGTCAGATATAACAGGTTTTACTCTTATTTTAAGTGTTTGAGTTAATTTCACAGAATAAATCGTCCCGATGTTTCTGTTGTGTCGGAAAAGTTAAGGACGACGGCTTAGAGTAAAGTGTCTGTTTTTGTGGTAGAGAAAAATAACGTTGATAAATAGTTTTTGGAGGAAGAATGGTAACTGTTTATAAAAGTGTTTACATAACGAACGTGTTATTTACCATTAATATTTTCAAAAAGCTTAGAGGAGCCCAAGAGGGGATTCCTGGAATTACTCCAGCGCGGCAGATTAATATACCGGAGGATACCGGGTACCCGATTAAGTAACGCCTCCACGAAATATGAGCTCCGTATACGAGGCCAATCGTAAAAAACAAAAATAAATCTATCAAATGCTAAACAGTGTACATATATTCCACTAATCTGTCAATTTGAGAGTGACGTAAAAAGCGGAGGGCTACAAAGTAAAAAAAAAACCTCATTTTGACATTCTCGAGCCTGGTTATATTCTTTATTTTGAAGAAGATAACCAAAAATTTATAATCCGATACGATTCAAACGATTTCCACAAGCCGAAATAAAAACAGTATTTTTTGATATTTAAAAATCTATGGCCGCTTTCCCCACCGATAAAAAGGTAAACGTTTTATTACATTTTTTCTTCTTATCATCTAAGCTTTGCAACCCAATAGATCTCCATGACGTTCAAATAAATCCCCATTTAGCATCGTGGGCTTCCCGATTATAAATAATAAATCAAATAAAGTTGCAGTAAAATACTGTAATATGAAAATAACAGTGCAAGTAAATTTTTTACCTTTTTTCTCAACAAAATTTAAACTTTTTGGATACCTAACTTCTTTTTTAGCCTTTATATCTGTTAGAGAAAACAAACCATTAAAAAATTAAAATTTGTTGTATAATTTGGTTTTATTGTAGTAATACTTATTTAAAAGAAAACATAATAAATACCAATATTTCTTGCAGTCAATAAGTAATTTTTGTAAGGCTTTCCTAATAATTTAATTTAAAAAATAATTTTAATTAGGTTCTCCTATACGTTTGGACTGCATTAACATTAATATCTTTTTTTCAGGGTAAAAATATCCCAAAGAAACATTATTCACAAGGCTGATGACTGACTGCTCCTTAATTTTCGGAGAAAAGGTCAAAATAATAATATTGAAAAGAAAGTATCATGACATGCTTTATTGTTTCCAAGAACAAGGACCACTTGGTAGATTCCTTTTAATTGTTTTCCCAAATTTAACAAAGTAGATAACAAAAAAATATTTAGTTAACATTTATATCACTTTTATAGCACCATTATAAGCGCTTTCGACTGTGCTAAATTAAGTATTTTTATTACTGTTAAGAGCATCCATTGATCTAGAAACATTATTACGTCCGAGATTCGAGATTTTTTTGCCTTTTTATTTGCCAAAGTCGCTAGGAGACCTTAAATTCGATTCTAATATGAAAGAATGCTTCATTTTTTATTATTAGGACAAACTCGTAAATTGTCTTGCTTTGCAGGATGTCTGAATAATTTGTGAAATTCCCAAAATATAAAACAAACCCCTGCACAGAATACTACAAGTTAATATAAACTTTTTTCATATTGGCCTCCATTCTCGAGGTATTGACTCCCAAAGAGTTTTATAGGAAGTTTTTTTAGGCAAAATAACATAACTATTAAAGAAAGGTATTTTACAAGGTTTTTGCTTTCTTTAAAGACCATTAATAAAACATCGTTGTCCACTGATGCCCTACTGGAGTTGCATTTAGTAAATACGAGCATCCATTTCAGCGATGTCCCTAGGTATGTTTTCAAGCACAAGGAAATTTTCCAGTGTCGTGGTGTATTATACAAAGTTGAAAAAAAATCAGCTTTTCTATGTTATCCTCCACGACCCTTTTCTCGGTATTATCTGCTTTAAATGAATTTCTCCATGAGGCTTTAACGACTCGTGGTGAAATACATACAAACCAAGTGTTTATTAATTGAACTAACATTGTTGTCTAGCGGTAAGATATTAAATTCTGCTGTTTAAAAATTAAGACGGTGGACGGCGTTACCCAGGCCTCCATTATTATTATTAACAATATTGTTTTTATTTTAAAGCAAAAATACTAAATTATCAAATATTTTCTACGCAAACTTCGAAAAACTTTCGTGGAACTTCCCTTTTCGACATTATTTTTAATACGTATGGTTAAAGTTGGCAGGCAGCCCCAACGTCTATTTTTAATTTCGCTACGTTACACATTGGCAAAACTTTTCAAATAAAAACATTTCCTTACATGCAAATAAAATAAAGTTGTGTGGAAGTTTCGCATGCATTAAAACTTGTGAAATTTTGCCTCGTTGGGAGTCGCAACTTCGGCCTAACTTGTCGCAATCGAATGGAAATCTGAGATGGTATAGAGAGACCAGAGACGGCGTCAAATACTCGTTTTATATCTCTTTTATTATTTTCATTGATTTACAGCTTTTAGTAGTTTTAATATTATAGGACTTTGTAAAAACTCAATATGAACGTGTAAAACAGATTTTATTATTTATTGACAATAATGAAGTTTTCGCTATTCCTATCGAAAATCAAACGCTCTACAAAAAGGTCTCTTACTTATTTTAAGTAGGTTACAAAATTCAAAACAAAACAGTAATTTTTCTTAAAACTATTCAATTTTTGACTTTAAGTATCTTTTTAGTAATTGGATTTTTTTAAAGTATAAAATACCTTGTTTGTAAAGAGGCAAGATAATTTCATGCGCTTTAAAAAAGTCTTCTTAGATTGTTTAATAAATTCACTCCGTTAAATGGTATAAGACGTTGAAACTATTTTTGAATTAAACTTTAATGTGCTAGACTCAATTTTTGAATTTCGTTTTATATATGTACAAAATACTGCAGGTGGCGCCCTCTGGAGTTTACAAAATATTAGGATCGACCTAGAAAAAATTGGAAGCAGCCAGAAATTTTAACTATACAACAAAAATTAAGAAAAATTATTTTAAAATAATAAAACCAGATTAACCTTTTGACACTCTCCATCTCAGAAACTATCCACTTTTAGACTGAAGTAAGTTGCGTTGGATCGTGATAGTATTTGGAGAGTTTTTTAAATGATAACAACATTTATTCGAATGGACAATTCTTTGAAAAGGCAATTCCTAAAATTGTCAAAATTGCGAATTAGGAGTTTTTAAACACACAATTTTTCGAAATAGGTACTTTTATGTTATGTAATTTTTAAACTTCTATACTTATTTACGTATATTTAATAGGTGAGGCAATTCCTTCTAAATTAAAAAGAAAAAAATATTAATTTTTTAAGTGGATAATATTTTGGGTGTATCTGAGTTGGTTAATGGTTATATTATTGAAATTACCCAATCTTGGCGACCAGTCTCCAATAAAACTAGTAATTTGGTAAAATATTTAAAATAGCACAACTTTTAGTCATCCCCACATACTAAAAGTGGTTATTAATATTTTTATATAACACTCCACTGCAAGTATAGTATACTTCAATGGTGATTCGTGATTTTGTGTTTATTACCCATCTGTAATGGATGTCACGTCTAGGAACTCGACCCTTCCCCCATACCCCCGTCTAGCAGTTAGAGAATATCGGTCCAGAAATTCAGGAACACTAATTTGTTTTTAGTTAGTTCTTGTTAGTTCTTGCTTGGCAGATCTTTAATAATCCTCGTAAATCTGAAGTGACATTTTAGCGTTATCACCCTGTATAACGCTGACTTTTAGTCCTATAAACTTCTACTGTTTGACGTTTTCAGCAAAAAGCAAAACCTTATTTATTATTTTTTAACTTTTTACAGGGTGGACAAAAAAATAGATCTATGTGTAAAAGTAAATGTTTTAAATTTTTATTTTTTTTATAATTCTTGTTTTCTGTTATGCCATAAACTACAGAATTAGCTTTTATAAAGTCTTAATTTTTTTTTGGAATCTAGGGATCAAAATACAAAAAAAGTTTAGTTTATTTTTATATTTGTGTTGCTTAGTTTGCGTAATAATGCTCTTTGAATTGTATGGCTGTTGAATGCTTGGATATGATATAAAAGATTGTCGTAATGTATAAAAACTGCCTCATATTTCAGAACCTGTTTCATCAAAACTTACAATATTTCCTACTTGGGGGTTTTTGGGAATGCCCAATTTGCTGCTGATACTTGCCATATTGCCAGGTTTACTATTTTAACTTTTAAAATTTATAAAAGCCAATTTTGTAGTTTATGGCATAAGAGAAAAGAAGAATAAAAAAATACTTTTACACATAGATCAACTTTTTGTCCACCCTGTATAAAAAAATACACATTAAAAATGTATTGCTCTTTGCTTAAAACGTCAAACAGTTGAAGTTTATAGGACTAAAAGCGTTTTATTGGTATACAGGGTGACAACGCTCATTCATTACTTTTTTAGTAAAAACATAATATTTTCAGATTTACGAGGAATATCAAAAATCAAGCAAAATAGTTTGTCACAAATCATTATCTGATTATTATAAAATATTAAAGTTTTTTAAAAAAATTTATTTAATAAGTTACAGAACAACAAAATTTTCCAAAAAAAAGAACGTCATATTTATCACTCTGTATATAGGATGTAAGTTTAATACCAAGACTGCAGTATAGGCACTCATAAAGACTAATAAAACCGTCCAAATTTGCCAAAAATTGCAATAAAATATTTTTTGTAGTCTTTGAGAAAAATTTTACCTAAAATTTAAATTATTTCGTTTGAATGTCCAGCAGTTTGGATAAGATATTTTTTTGTTTAAATTACCTAAACTTTACAGTTCCTCAAAAACTTGTCTTCCAAAAACGGTCTGTTCAAACCATTGGCTGTTTAAAAAACTTGCCAGTTCGAAAAATTACCCTTAGAAAAATTGTTATTTAAAGTTATTAACAGTCAGTATAAGAAATTTCTGTTAGCTTTTTTTACACATTTAAGACTTACTCTGTTCAGCAACTTATTTAAACCTAAAATATTGATACAAAACCGAAACTGTTCAATTTTATTTTTGCCAGGTGTTTTTATCTTGTTATCTTGGTGATGTTAACCCGAGGATCGCGTCATGTTATGGCTCTAATTTTAAAAATTAAGACCGCCATAACCGGTCGTTGGTTAGTCACACAGACAGTGTACTTGTAATTAATACGAGATAATGATATACCATTACAGTAGTTGTTCGATGTAGCAACAACTGGTTTTTTTGTAGATTCTTGTCGCGTAACTTTGCCTATAAAATTGCAGTCCTAAAAAATGCAATTATACTAAAATTAACTATGGCTCTTAAAGGTGTATCATAAATCTCGTTTATTTTAATTAATTACATACCAGCTATAACTATAAAAACAATCACTTTAATTTGTGGAAACAATATTAAGTTAAAAGCCAAAATATACAAAAGTTTGCTGAAAAAAGTCTTTTGTTGTGATGTTGGCAAATAACACTTTTCAAAGTATGTCATTTAATATAAAAGAACTACCCGTTTTTCTTTCGGTTCCTAACTAAATGTCTTTAAGTCTCCTATTACTTTTTTGTGAATATAATGATTAAAGTATTTAAATCTACAATATTTAATTTATTTTTTGTGTATGCAAACAATAAAAAATTGCATGGTGTTAGATCTGTGCTAAATCTATGTGCAGGAGCATTGCCATAAGCAGCTGCGCATAAATATTTTTAAATTATTTTATCTAACAACTGGGACATGGGACCCACACCAAATATGACGCGTTGTGAACCAAACCGGACCATTCCACTAATTAAAGATCGTGCTTTAAACCGTATTAATACCATTCAACTTATTTTTCAGGGCCAGTCTCATATAATAATTATATTAAGTTCGTAGTAGCTTACTTATTTTACTAAGGCCAGGAAAAATAGGTTTTATATTATAAAAAATAAGGGGTTACGCCCTATTCTTGATTTTTGGTATGGTCCGGTCTGGTTATCCATTGGATATATGCTCTATATTGGTTAGGCGGATTCATTTATTGGATGGTCTTCTTGTTGGGTACACGCCTGGAAAAAATGGGACCGCTTCGGTCCTGGTCCCGGGGTATACGAGCTGACCCTGTTCAGCCCTATTGACCCCTATGAGCTGGCCGGTCGCCTGAAACAAAATAAAAGAAAAACCCTCCAAAAACCCAAAAAACGAAGTTTCGGTGGTAAGTCTGCCACCTTTGTCAAGTTAAAAATTAAGTTTTCCTGAAGATACTTCAGTATCGAGCAAAGGCAACCAAGTGTTAAATTGACTGAAATTGATGCTACACAATTATCTTTATTTAATAATATATACGCACTTTCTTTGATTTTGCGTTTTTTAGAACAAGTTTCCTTTGCTAAAATACTCGAAGCATCCCAGTTTATTCTATGATTGTTATCAAATGCGTGTTGGCAGATTTTTGATTTATGAAATTCTGTGTTTTTAATGTTTGATCTGTGTTCTTTTATGCGTTTAGCTAATTGTCTACAAGTTTCACCTATATAAAACTTATCGCAGTCGCAAGATATTTTATTATTGATTTTTTGTATTTTCATTTAAGTTGTATGGTTTTGTTTTTGTTAATTTAGATCTAATGGTGTTTTGTGTTTTAAAGATTGTGCGAATATTAAATTTATTTCCTATTCGTTGAATTTTATTTGATAGTCCGGGAATGTATGGTAAAAATAAATTTGTAATAGGTCTATTTTGATTTTGTCTTATATTTGGATTTTCAAATTCAAGAAAACAATTATTTATAAAATCAAGAGGATAATTATTTTGAATTAAAATATCTTTTAAATAATCTTTTTCATTGTTTTTATTTTAATTAGAACAAATGACTTTAATTTTATCAAAAGACTTTTTACAACTCCCTTTTAACCATTATGGGGTGATTTGAGTTGAAGTTTAAGTATCTACTTGTATGTGTAGGTTTTCTGTAAGTTTTTGTTCCGAAATTGTTTAAACCTTTTTTTATTAAAATGTCAAGAATAGGTAGTTGTGAGTTGTTTTCTTTTTCTAAAGTAAACCTAATAGTTGGTTCTTGTGTATTAATGTGTGTTAAAAAATGATTTAAACAGTGTTTGTCATATTAGTATATAGAAAAAAATGTCATCTATATATCTCCACCAAACTAAAGGTTTATATTGATAATTCTATGCAAAATTTGACTCAAAATTTTCCACTAAAAATATTACTTAATAAAGGTGATAAAGGTGAACCCATAGCTATGCCAGAAGTATTTTTAATAAAAATCAGTGTTGTATTGAAAATATGTTGTTTTGACAAAAAAAGTAAGTAGCTCAAGAATAATGTTTATGTTTAGTTTGGTTCTTTCACCAAGATGGACATCATTTTCTAATTTATTTCTGGTTATCCATGCCTCAAATAGGTTTTATGATATTAAAAATACGGTTAAAAAGCACGATTTTTGATTTGTGGACTTTTTCGGTCTGGTTATCAACGCCTCATATATGTAAACTACATGCTATTGGGTAAGAGGAACACTTCCTAAAGAAAACATTATTTTGGAATTTGCGAAAATTTGCTTTTTTGGTTTGCTTCCCACCACCAGAAAAAAATGTAGGTTTAAAAGCGAATCCTCTATCTGTGGAGAAAGACCTTCTTTAGTAGTTTTTTTTTAATAATTGGACATTTATTGAATACAAAGTGGTCAAAAATAATCATTAAAAATTATATGAACAAAAACCTCAATTTTTTAAAATATTTTGTTTATTACATTATCTTATTAAGCGTTAAAAATAAGGGTAAGTTTGTAAATGAATGTCTATTCTAAAAATGTATAGTTGTCAAAATAATAACAATTTAATATTTATCTATTCTAACAATTTTTTAGGTACGGCTCACTGTGACTTTTAGTTGGCCCTGACAACAAAATGCAGAGTCATAGCCAACTACACCGTACCAACTACCCATACATGAAAGCATTGTTAGAATAGACAAATAATATTAAATTGTTATTGTTTCCAAACTTACCCTTACTTTAATGCTTAATGAGATAATGTAATAAAAGATAGGTGTCTGCATTTAAGAAAATTGACTTTTAGGGTTTTTGTCTATATAAAGTTTAACTGATAATTTTAACAACCCTGTATTTATTAATTGTCAAATAATTAAAACAGTCTACTTAAAAAGGTCTTCCTCTAAAAGAAACCTAGCCCTAATTCGTATTAAACGCTTTTTTAGAAAAAAATAATGGTTATGTAATGACTTGCAAACGTCATTTTTGACATAAAATTTAAAATAAGTAATAAATGGTAAGACTTTGGTATATGACATTATACATAAAATTTGTTTATAATTTTACGCAGATTCTTAAAAACCAATAATATATAGGGTGTTCCATTAAAAATAGGGAAGTTGATATTAACTTCCAGAAAGTTCTAAAAATGTCAAAATATTTTAGTCGTATGTCCCTCATTGACCCTATCATAATGTTTAATTTTATTTTTTTAACCCTGTATAAATAAAGGCATCTAAAACTCTTGCATAGAAATACGGAAAGGCTTATTTTAATAAAATGATAGGCAACACAGCTACAGAAATCTTCTTTATTCTGTAATTTATCTAAATAATAATTTATTAAGCCACAATAATTCAGTTTAAAGTATTGTCATTGAATCTAATTAGCTTATTCAGGGTAATATTTTATAATTACTGAATAAAAAAAAATAAAATCATCAATTTAATAACTTTAATGTTTGTTTTTGTGACTTTTCATGTTGTTACAATAAGACCCTTAATTGTTGGGTAAAATAAATTTAATTGGCTAATATAGTTTCTTAAAAATATAGATAATTTAGAAATTTTTTAAATTTATATACGAAAAGAAAAAGGGGATTTGCCGCTGCAATTTAGATTTTTTGTGGAAGGGTGGAGGGTCAAACAAAATAGTTTGGGTTGGGGGTAACCAAAAGAATCAACGTTTTTTGTTATAAATTCCAAATAATTTTTTAATGTTATTATTTAGGACTATAGCATTTGGTATACGGAGTGGTATATATATTATAAAAAATATTAAAGCATCTTCATCAGGAAATATAAAAAAAATCAAATAAACCTTGTCTCTCAAATTTTTTGTTCTCAAGATAACGGGTGTTAAACTTGGGTGTTAAAAATATTTTTGTACTTTTTTTTTTACCGGATATTTACCTTATTTAAATAAGTATTTATTATTGTTCTACTAAAAAATATAAGACCTAATTTTTATAATAAAATGTCCCCGCAATGCTTCTTTTACTAAAAATATGCAGTTTGTTTGATTTATTTTTCCTAATAAACGAAAAAATAGTATTGTCAAATGAAAACAAAATTTGGTAAATAATATTTAAATAGTTACTAACAATTTCTTAACACCTTGTCTTTGGTGTGGATCCCATGTCTGACTTTTAAGACAATAAAAAAATAAATCCTAGTCGCAACACTAATCATGATGAAAACTCCAGGGACCAAAACGTTTGATACCTAAAGTTTTGTCATGTTTTATTTTCTTTGAAAAGTTCGTAAAAAAGAATGCCCATGTATTTTGTAGTAAAAACAAGATAAAAGTAATCGGAAATGTTACGAAATTTTCTGGTGACAATGTTACCAATACTTTGTTTATCACTAATTAAGTAATAAATTTACTAAATACAGCGTGTTTATTTAAGTTCGCACCATATGAAAAACTTTTTTATTATTAATTTTACAAGAAAAGTTATTTTCTTTTAAGAAGTTCTGCAGGGTCCAAAACCTAAAATGCAATTATCAAATAAAGATTTTTTGCAGCGGGGTATGTCAAAAAAATATAAATTTTGTCCAAGAGAAAAGTACACCTATTTTTCATAATATCAAAAACGATTTTTTCCTTTTTTTTTGCTGCGATAACGAGCGTTTCTGCGACTTTTTGCTGTTTTGGCCGTTTTTAAGCTTTCTTTATATATTACATTTCGAAATAATTATGCACTGAGGTACAAATTTAAACTTTCACCTTTAACATTTAAAAAATTGATAAGAAAAGGTTTTCTTAAAAATTAACAAGTTTGCATATTTAAATCCTAAACATTTTTTCTCGATAAAAATTTTCGATAGTATGAAATATAAGCGTGTTTTTTTCTTCAGCAAAATTTATATTTTTTGTCATACCTTGTATGCCACTGCTAATAATAATTATTTAATAATTGCATTTTAGGTTTTGGGACATGCAGACCTTTTTATAAAGAATAACTTTTGTTAGAAAAATTAATAATATAAAAGTTTTCCATATGGTTAGGAATGTCAGATTTAAAAATAACATCGATAAATCGATATCGATAAATATCGTTTTGGCTAATTTTAAATATCCGATATATCGAAGAGCAATACATCAATATTTGAGGGAGGAAAAAATATCAAAAATTATCTTCAGTTACATATTTTTTTATTTTAACGGGACAACGTCTTATATTTGGATGGACCCGGCTGCACGCACCAGAAAACATAACTCATGTGCCGTTACCTCGCGTATTTCATGTAAGGCTTGAAGTTCAAGCGAGAGCGCGGGACGAGCGACAAAGAGGTACAATCTCTGCGTCGTTCGACATCTGTTTCTCTCCTACTTGAGTGAGCGTGCAGTGAAATGTAACTGTGGTGTCAATTGTTTATAGCAACGATAATTGTGGCGATAAAGGTAATGATTCTTTCGATATTGCCAGGTTTAACTATCGTCAGTAAACCGACTTTGCAGACAACCGATTTTATTTTAAGAAGTTGTAGGTAAATTAATACTACATAGTAGTAAAAATTACCTTGATACTTTAATTTTTTTAGCTTTACTGTACAACATTTTTGACATTTTTAAAAATGTAAGTAAAAAAATCGCTTTTTAATTTTGTCTCTTTTAATATAAATATCAAAATATTCAATATCTATATATTGATATATCGAGAAGTTAAATATCGATGAAGATTATCGATATTTGATTTCCGATATATCGATATTTGCAAATTATCGATATATCGTTGCCATCCCTACATATGGTGCGAACTTATATAGACACGCTGTAAAAATTAAAAAAATCATGTTTTCAATAAAATTCTAGTGTAATTATTGCTACCTTTAAGCAATGCGTGATCAGCTCTTTTACTGAATAAGTTTAGATGTAAATTGGTTTATTATTAATTTTATGAGGGCAAAAATAATTTTTTGTTACTTACTTACAACTGTAAAAATACTAAAAGGCAAAATTTAAAATGTTATAAATTTGCTAAGCAAAAAAGTCTTTTGCAAAACATGGTTATTTAAATGCTATGTTTCTAATTTTTGCAGCCCTTATTCTGCCCAAACATACTCTCCAGAACTCCAAATTTAGATTTATAACTAAATATTATCTTATTTTTCAGCTCCCGGAATCCAGCTACTCCTCGGCATAAAAAATAATAATTTTTGCTCTCCCTCGCTAACAAATCCCCAAAGAAAGGAAAGGCATAAGACACAAAAAAATGCTGTATTTTAAGCAAGAAAAATTACTGCATCAATATGAAAAACCGGCCTAGAGGTGCCACGCGGCCGAAATAAATGGGTTCAGGTATAATTTGCTTCATATGTGTTGGAAATTTTGATCAGACGAGAAATTTGTAAAGGAGAAACGGATAATAAAATACTTAATAATAACGTTTAATTAAATGTTGACTAATTGACGGAGAGAGTATAAGAAATAAATCAAGGATAATCCTTGTGTTAAATTATATTGAAAAGGCACATTTATACTTAATGGTAGCCAAAATAATTATTTGTTGGGTATACGGGGTAAGTCAGATCCCGTGGGCGTTAAACCTTTGTTATGTATAGGCTTTTCAGCGCATGCTTCCGACATAGGTAGAAGGGATGGGAGACCATAAAGTTTGTCTCATAGTTGATTTCGCAGGTACCAGATACTAAAGGTTAATAAATTAAAATCTAAATTTCGTTATTTTAAAAAAGCTGAATTTTATATAATAATACGTTTCTTGGGTA
The DNA here is from genome assembly GCA_014170235.1 of Listronotus bonariensis. Lineage (NCBI taxonomy): Eukaryota > Metazoa > Arthropoda > Insecta > Coleoptera > Curculionidae > Listronotus > Listronotus bonariensis. The sequence continues at coordinate 45,521 of JACEGR010005003.1, read as the reverse complement.
AATATTACATTAAGTACATCTATATAACTTTATTGGTTTAAAAAATATGGCCATGGAAATCTGGTATTTAGGCAAATTTTAAAGTACCGCCATTTTGCATTAGGTTAAGGTATAGACTTTATATTCTATAGTTATAAAGTACCCATTAGGAGATTTAAAATAATGTGCCACAAGACCACCCTTTCCATTTAAGTTTTTTTTCAAGATGGCGCCCAGCCGCCATCTTGAAATTTTATCTGTCAGTTTCACTCTAAAATATACAACTTATGCATCTATTTTATATCCCAAAGTTATACTTTTTAAAATTAATCCGTTCAAAAAAGGAAAAGGGAAGAGGGACATTAAAGAAATGCACTGTAGGACTGAAGTTACTGCCAATATGCTACATTTCTTGATAACTTATTAAAAAAATCTTATGAAGGCCTCTTAGTTTGTATTTAAACTTCTCTTCAATGTCTAAGATTGGGTTTTATATATAAAGAAAAAAATATAAATAATATGTCATATATACTTACGTTTAGATAGGTGTATGGAAACACTTTTACTCTTTTCTTTGGCTTAAATATCATTTTTCACACAGCCTTAACGTATTATATTTTAACTTTAGGACAAGCAATTTATATGAAAAGAGTTTATGCTTGCCAAAATGAGATTTTGGGACTTATATTTAGTTTACGGTTCTTGGCATAAATTTATATAAGCGATATTACTTTACCATGTACCTATAATACCTATGATAAAGGATACAGTTTTGTCGGTGTAATTTCTCAACTATTATCCGTGTGATCTTCTAAAATGAAAAACTGGATAAAACTTAAAATTATTTCATAAAATTAAGAGCAAGAAATATTAAATTAGTTTACAATTTTAATTATACAGGGTATTCATTAATTCTACCAGCAAATTTTGAGGAGCGATTCTGCAAACTTTGAGAAGCAATTTTACAATGAAAAATAGACACTTTTTAAATAAAAATTGTGGCTAAGCAACTATTTGTTTTTTAAAATTTGTGTTGGTTTTGGTAAATTTATGTGTTAACGGTAAATAACTTAATATTGTGGTATAATTTGGTTCTACCTCTTAATTCTCTTTTATTACAGATTACACAATTCTAATGAATGCTATTTGCCGAATTATCAATGTTTTAAAAAAGGCACTGGCTAAACGACTGTCGGGGGTTTTATTATATAAGAAGAAAACCGCCAGACGGCGGTTTTTTATATCTACGTATATGAAAACCGCCAAAAATTATAATTAATTCCCTATTACCGGCAATTTTTACCTATTTTATCGATAGAAACCACCGTCTGGCAGTTTTGCTTAAAAAACTATTAAAAATCGCTGAAAAATAGTTAAAGGTAATCTAACCAGTGGCGCCTTTACCAAAAGGCTGAGTAGGCTGAAGCCTATGGCGGCATTTTTAGGGGGCGGCAGACGTTTTTTTGCTCTTCAAAAATATTTCTGAAGGAAAAAAGAAAAAGAAAAGGGCGGCGAAAATAAAATAGCCTACGGGCGGCAAACATGTAAGTGCGCCTCTGAATCTAACCTTAATAATTATTTATTTGGCTTGCCATAAACGCTTAGTTTTTGTGATTTTATTTTTTAATACTGTAGTTTAGTTATTAGTACCCTTTCGAAAAACAGATTAAAGTAGTTTAGCGGGACGGGGACAGGCAAATAAAACCACTATTGTATTTTATCCTAACGTTTCGTGGCTGGATTCCCACTTTATCAAGAGCCTATAAGTAAAAAGACACATAACAAAATTATTTTGTCACATGGACCCAATAATTTTCAACACTAGAACAAGAAAATAAGGACATCATTTCAATAAAAAGAAAAAAATGTATAAAAAATTAGAAAATTTAGTAAATTCTAGTTTCAGTTCTATGAAACAATCAGTTTTTCTTCTTGCCGCTAAAATACTTTTGGCTTTCCTTTTCCTAAAAGATGTACATAGAGGTACATATATTTTAATTTATAAAGAGTTTCGACAAAATCTTCGTAGGTGTCAAACTTGTATCCCTGTTTCATTTTTATTTGTTAATCAATAATAAAAAAATATTAAAGAATAAACCAATAGTTATTAAAGTTAGGGTAACTTTACTATTATTCGGAGGTTTTTAATATTTTTTATAAGCAAAACCGTTGGACGGCGGTTATTATCGATAAGATAGGTAAAACTGCGGTAATAACAAATTAATTATAATTTTCCGCGGTTTTCATTGTATATGTAGATATAAAAAACTTCCGGACGGCGGTTTTTTTTTAATTGAGCAAAATCGCCGGCGGTCGGTTAGCCAGTATCTTTAAATTAAATGTGTTTAAAAAAAATCTTGTTTCATTTAAAAATTACTTTTTGTCTTATATACTAGACTGGACCAAAAGTAAAAAAAGAATATGCTTTTTTCATACAATAGTGAAAAAATATTTTTTATGACGATAAAAAAAGTATTGTTAACGTTAGAGATATATTTATGTTAAGAAGCCCATCATAGGGACTAACAGTTTTAAAAATTTGATACGCTACAAAAAGGTCTTTTAAATTTTTAAAACAAATACGCTTTTTCAAGTAAAAGTATAAGACAAACTCGAAGTCTGGGTCTCAGTCAAATAACATATATTTAAACGTTACACGTGTTTCGCCCTCTCGAGCATTAAATATATGTTATTTGACTGAGACCCAGACTTCGAGTTTGTCTTATACTTTTTACTTATAATATTAAGAGGTCTCTTTGAGAAAAATGGACGACTTTTTCCAACGCTTTTTCAAGTAGTAGTAACAAATATTTAAAACCTAAAAAAATTAATTTTTTTTTAATGTTCTGGTTAGTTTTTACGAAGTGCGCTTTTTTTTAAGAATGTGTGTTGGTAAAATTGTTTTGATTAAGGATTTGCTAGTTATGCATAAACGTAAAATAAAGATGGCGCAACGCTGCGGGGGCGGAAAATTTTTAAATAAAGGGCGCCAAGTTTTAAAATAGGTAATTTAAAAGTGTGCACTTTATTTTGCTCTTCAAAAATTATTGAGGAAGAAGGAAAAGCAATGTGAAGTCAAAACTATTGTAAAACCATTTTTTTTTTTGTTGCTCTTCAAAAATTTTTATTGGTGGCCAATCATTTTATAATTTTTTGCACCACGGAGCCAGTCATCCTAGGAAAGGCCACGCTTTTCAATATTAATGTCGGGAGCTTTAACTTTTACATTTTTTTATCATCATGAATGATATTTTCACAGTATCGTTTATACATAATTGGTTATTTTATACATATTTGGTTATTTTAGCTTTTTCTACTAATATGCCTGACTAGATAAAAATATTAGATAACTGACTTAAAAACTACGATATTAACCCAGCAAACTTGTATTGTAATTTTTAAAGCAGTTTAAAGTACAGTGTGTCCACGAATGGACTTAAAGATTTTAATTTTTATTATTTTAAAAACTGTTATTTCTTATAAAAAATTTTGCTTTGTCCAAAATGCTTTAAGCTATAATAAAAATCGCCGTAGGAGATGTAGGGTAGTTCAAAATTGAAAAAAAAAAAAAATAGTACTTAAAAAAATTGAAAAAATATATTTTTAAAACTACTCAAATAACTAACATGAAAAAGTAATTAAAAGTGTAAAAATTTTTCCTATGGGATATTAGGGAAAATTAAGGTTCACCTTAAAAAGTATGTTTTTAATGTCGTAAGAAAAAAGTTTTTTTGGATAAAAGTGTTAAGAAGAATCGCCATTTGATATACAGGAAGAATAAAAATTACAAAAATGTTATTTTGGCAAATTTAAAAATAGTCGGGTATACATATTTTTTTAACTACTTGTTAAAAAAGCATAAAAAATAATACAAATTTCAATTTTTTGTTAAATAAATCATTACCTTTTGACTTACTACTTACATAAATTTTAACTAAACTTGGTACTATTTGCCTATAACAAGTAAAATAATTATTTATCAAAAATAAACCATTTAACTTAATTTTCCTAAAAGCATAAGCAATAAGAAAGAAATGTATGAGGTTATTTTTATTACTATTTAATGCTTTTTAATTAAGCAGCTTAAAATAGTAATTTATGTAACAAGTGCATAAAGTGATATATTTTTTACGATTGGAAAGTTTTACAGGCAATCCCATGAGTGAAAAAGACACTTTATGCATCTGTAACATATTATATTTTTTCCACGACCATTTTATACATGTTTTATTTATCTTAACTTATTAATTTTAATTTTTCCAGCACAGCCATTACATTGTAACAAAAAATCATAGCTTCCCTATTTTTTAAAAGACAATTATCCTCTTCATAACTATGCATTCAATATTTAATTTAAAAAAAAAACATGTACAGGGTATTCCATTTAAAAGGAAAAATTGCATATTTTTTGACATTCCCCATATTTTTATTAAATTCAAGATAGCCAGTCGATGTAATTTACCTTGGAGAATTTAAAAATCATCTTAAAAAACAATTGCCCAAAAAACAAGAGAACTACGCCATCAATGTTGCATTTTTTAGATTAAACACCATTTTTATATATTTTTTTAAAATTCTTTGCTTAAGTCTAAGTATTTTTATTAATGGTACTACATGTCTGTCTTTACCTGTTTTTGGGTTATCGACGCTTAAAGAGTCATATTTTTGGTTAATATTAATTAATTAAATATATCAATACACAATAAAGGTAATACAAGTGATTACCTAATACTTCAGTCATTTAAATTTTTACCTATGGGTGGATTTTAATGCTAGTTTTTTAAAATAAATTATTCTTTAGACGAAAACTTACAAATAGTAACGCTATACTACAAATGTAAATAAAATGCCAGTACAGCAAAAAGAAGATACATTGAAAGATTTTCAAAGTAGTAAAAAAATAACTTTGAAGTATCAGGTAATCACCCGCATGACCTGTATTTCATATTGAGATATTTAATTAAATAGGCCAAAAATATGAACTTTTAAGCGTCACTAACTCAAAAGAGTAAATGATAAAAACATATAGTACCTTTAATAAAAAACACTTAGATTTGACCATATAACTCAAAAATATAATAATAAATATGGCGTTCCATTTAAGAAATACAACATTTATGGCGTAAATCTTTGGTTTTTCATGCAATTGTTAGCATTGCAAGCTAAAATACATCGATTGGCTATATTTCTTTAAAAATATTGGAAAGTAAAAAATGCAATTTTTCCTCTTAAATGAAATACCCTGTACTTACTTTTTGTAGAAATAATACTAAAACAGTATAAATTTCTTTTCAGTTTCTTAGTCATCCAGAGTTTCCTTATTACTATTAATTTTCAGTATTTCTTAATAAATTTATTTGCAAACTATCAAATTTTAAAACTAGTTACATATAAACTAAAAGTAATAGTGACGAAAACAAAGGTAACTTGACCGTTTGGTCAAGTTGATGTCGCGTTTTCTGTTACATTGCATAAATTAATATTTAAGTTTATTGTAGTAGGCATTTATACAAAACACCAATTTTAAGTATGAAAAAAAGCTTTAAAGTGTTAAAAAAGTTACTTTTTTTAACACATTATGTAGTGTACTAGAATAAAGTACTTTAACTTCGTATTAACGATTAAAAAAACAGCATTTTTTTAACGGTCGTAAAAAAGAATATATTTTATCAATTTTCATTCGTTTTCAAAATTATGTTTTTGCTATTTTGAAGCTCCATGAATATCATAAAGCAATTTTTAATATAGATTTTGACACTTTAGACAAAGCAAACATTTTTAAAAAGAATATATATATACATATATATATATATATATATATATATATATATATATATATATATATATATATATATATATATATATATATATATATATATATATATATATATATATATATATATATATATATATATATATATATATTTTAAAACTAAAAATAAAAAAAGTACAGGTATAGTTAAGTCCATCCGTGGCCGAACTGTATATCCTTAATATCTACCGTCACGAAAAATATGCAAGAAAATATAAGCAAAAGCAGCACCAACTAAAAGATCAATTGGATTTCGTTTTTCCGTTTCAGTATCTCTAAAGTGATTGATTTCTCAAGGGAGCGACACCCCACGATCCATCAGGGCTGATTAAACTGTTCGTCAGACGATGTGTAGCCAGATTATCAACTAATATCTGGCCTAATGCATTTTTTATGTGAATCGTAGAACGTGCTCATCGCACTTGATAGATTGAATGCACCTGATTCTCTGGCGTTGGCCTGAAAGATAGTGGATGGAGATAGGGTTGCTGCAGCGCGGCGTGCAGGTTGGCGGCATCAAGAAAGTTTTGTTATTAGAATTTTATAAGATTTCGTAAAAGAAATATTTTAGGAGATTAAATAACGTTTGTCGTGTGTTTTGAACGAGTCCTTAACATACTCCATTGCAACAAGAAAGTTGATTAAGGTCTAACAGACCAAAAATTGTTAGGTAAATTATTTGCGTTTAAAATACAGCTTTTCAAATGGGTTTTAATGCTATGCATGATTTTAATAATATAATATTGTAAACACCTTCTATAAGGGGAATATACAAGTTTTAATAATTTTAAAACCTAATAAATGATTTCGGTTTTTAAGAAAACACGTCCAAAATTAGAACAAATTATTTATAGTTTTTTCTTTTAGAAATGTTAGAAATACAATATATAAAAATTTAGTTAAAGTAATGAAGTTAAGTAAAGAGTTAAAGTTTCAGTTAAGCAGGTACCGGCTCCCTCTGGTTCAGGGGATACCCTTACTAAATTAAGTTAGTTAAGTTTAAAAATACTAAGATAGTTTTTTGGCCTACCGGCTCAATGTTCAGAAAAATAGTTTCTTATGGTTTATTAGTCCATAGACATAAAATAGTCCTGTGTGCAGTGTGGGCCAAGTTAACCTTGCACACTTTTTAACTAATAATAACTTTTTATCTGTTGCGCCCATCTTTTCATTTTTAAGGGGCTAATAGGTAGATATAATTTTTCTGGGTTTGCCAATTTTGATCAAATAGATTTAAACTGGACCAGACTAACGGGACTTTTTCTAAAATGATGCAATAAACCTCGTTGCAAAAAATCTACATTTAGGCTAATACGTTTATTTTTAAATACTATACTGGTTTGTTTCTTCAGCATCCAACTTAGTAACAATGGTAACTTCACATTTTTGATTTTCAAAGGACACTAAAAAATCTCAAATAAAATCATTCTATTTACCAAAAATAATTATAATTCCTAAATCCTTAAATTGCTGACAGATTCGCTTTTACTGAATCCTTTTCCCTAGTTTGTCTACAAGAAAAACGTATTAGATTAATTTTAGCTAAATCAGATTTCTCTTGCAACGAGGTGAAATACAGTATTTTGGAAAAAGCTCCGTAAGGCCAGTCCTGTCTAAATCTATTTGACCAAAATTGGCAAACCTAGAGAAAACATTGTGCCAGTTTAATTTAATCCACCCTGTATTTAAAATCTACATCACATAATGTTTGCTATTTTTAGGACTTACAAAAACAGGATGCAGCTCTTTTTGGGCCATTTTGGAGTTAAATATACGTTATACATAAAAACACACTGGTAATTGACTAGTGGAAAAACAATGCAGATCCGAAGTAAATAAAGAAGTGTTACATATTTTTTATCTGCATTCTTATTTATTTGGTGCAAAAATGTGACTCCAAAGCTAAAACTCGCTATTATTATTTTTCATATTATACAGTGTGTCCAAAAAGTTTGGTAACGCTCAAACATCTCAGGAAATTAAAACCAAACTGGACGAAATTTGGTACTGCAGCGTAAAACCATACTCTGAACTCTGTGTTGATATCGAAAATGTTGCCTGATCTACAGCTAAAACTTTTTAAATTTGAATGGTTTTCTTCGTTTTTTTCTGTACAATGCAATGGTGTGAAAGTCCAATTTAACTCTTAAAAATTAATAGTAAAAAAAATAATTTAGTAAAAATAAGAGATGTAAAGTTCAGGTATTACGATTTACACCTAAATAATTTTAAACTGATGACTTGACAGTTCTGACATAAATTAAATTAGTAGAAAAAATAAACAATAATACTTATTCTTAACAAAATTTAAAAGACCTTCAAGACTATAAACAAAACAGTCTGTTTATTTTCATTTAAATAAACACTTTTAATATTTTAAAATTTAAATCGGACTAAGTATTTCATATCATCAAACTAACGAGACACCAGTTTTGAAAGTTGCAACGTGTAAAAAGTAAAACTCACGTACTTAACACTAATGCTGCTTATTATTGCTATTAATACTTAAAGAAAAAAATTAACTTCCATACCATTGTGTAGTAAAGAACAGATCTCATTTAAATTTAAAAACTTCAAATTGATTTTCACGAAACTAAATCTCTGGCCATAGTGCCGATATCAACACTGAATTTAGAGCATGGTTTTACCCTGAAGTACCCAATTTCATTCCGTTTGGTTCAAAATTCTAGGAGATATTTGACCCTTTTCGAAATTTTTGAACACATTGAATTGTACCTAATCAATCAAGTTTAAAACAATTTTAAATACTGGCTAAACCTCTTTTTAAATAATTACAACTTTGCTTGTTTGTTATAAAAATAGTAATAATAATTAAATATATATATTTTTTTAATTTTCCAAAATTACAAAAATTTGGCTGCAATTTTTTGCAGAAACTAATCAATTATATTTTAAACAACATAAAAGATAATTGTAGTTTGTAGAAAAAAATTGCTTGACAAATTTAAAATATAAAATGCACATAGGTTCGGTATTTTTTTGCTAATGTTTATTTTATCAATATTCAAACAAGTGTAAAAGCTAAGGGGATGTTTTATTAAAAAAAACAACTTTGTATTATAACTTTAAAATTAAAATCAATGAGAGAAATATAGTAACACTACTTAATTCTACGAAAAATCCCTTACACTTTGCATTTTACATTTTTTATTATCTGTAATTCCAAGCAACTCTTAAGTGCCTGACAAAATTAAAAAGCTCTTTGTATCTGCAAAACGAACTATGTTGGACATGACTTGTTTCCTTTAATTTGTTCCTTTTAGTTTTTGCAAAACCCTGCAACATAATATAAATAAAAGGGCAAAGGGCCATACATTTAAAACTTGACACCCAATACAAACTCACCTTTACAGCTCAAAGCTAAAATATCAGATACTTTATTTTAATATTTTTTCGTAACTTAAACCCAGTAGTGGTTTTAGGTAGGTGCACATCTGCGTTAAATTTTTTAATAAAATTCTGGAAACAAAAAAATCTTCACCTTTAAAACAAACTTATTAACAACCTCATTCATACAAATAAATGTTATACGTGTACACTCGTCAAACATATAGCCCAGTTGTACAGGGTATTTCATTTAAGAGGAAAAATGGTTTATTTTTTTACTTTCCCTATGATTAAAAAAAATTCAAGATAGCTAATCGATGTATTTTAGCTCAAAGAATTTAAAAATCATATTAAGAAAACAATTGTATAAAAACAAAATACTAACGCCATAAATGTTGTCTTTTTAAATGGAACCCCATATTTACTCTCATATTTTTGGTCTATAATCGATTCTAGGTGTTTTTGATTTACGGTACTACATGTTTATTTTTTACTTTTTTTTGAGTTATTGACGCTTAAAGTGTCAAAAAGACAGACATATAGTACCTTTAATAAAAATACTTAGGACTCAGCAAATAATTCAAAAATGTAATTGTAATTATGGTGTTTTATTAAAAAAATGAAACATTGATGGCGTAATTCTTTTGTTTTTTGTGCAATTGTTTTTTATTAACACGCTTTTATTAGCTTGGGTTGTATGTATATATGTATCTATATAACGGAATCTTTAAGCTTAATTTTACGTATCAAGGACCCATGACAATGCAATAATCTGCAAACAGTATCCCGTTATCCTGATAAGAATCGCCAGCATAAATAAATTCCTTTATAGATTTTCTGTAGGAGAGTAACAGAGAAAGAGCTAGTGCGCGATCTGCGCATGCATGCAGTTTCGGACGTACTCTCAGCATAAGGCTGACAGAAACTTGTTCGGAGTAGTTGCGTTCTGAAACCCCATGCAACAGTGAAGCTTTAAATAAAATGATAAGATTGCGAAATAGTTCGTGAAACATTTCAATATAACATGTCCGCATAAAACTAATTGATATATCAAACTAAAAATTAAAAATAAATAATAGTTTAAAAAACTAAAGAAACACGCTTTTATATGCAACCGAACTAAAAATTAGAAAATAATTTTTCATTACAAAGAGTTTGTATTACAGCAATAAAAGGTCAAACGATGAATCATATTTATATACCTCAAAATAGAATTATAATAAAATTTAAGACAATAACAGAATAATTCACTTCAGAATAAAAGCGTGGGGCGTTTAATATATTAAATGTTATAATTATTTCATTTCTTTTTTTTATCTTTGGACAAATCACGAAGGCTACATAATATATTGTAAAGGCTATATAATATATTGTAAATATCAATGAGGGAAAAGTTATGAAAAAATAGTAAAATGCACCCCACGCTTTTTACCCTGAAGTGAATTATTCTGTTATTATCTTAAATTTTATTATAATTGTATTTTGAAGTATATAATTATAATTCATTGTTTGACCTTTTATTACTGTAATAGAAACTCTTTGTTATGAAAAATTATTTTCTAATTTTTAGTTCGGTTGCGGTATTACGATTTTTAAATTCACCGAGCTAAAATACATCGAATGGCTATCTTGAATTATTAAAAATATGGGGAAAGTAAAATAATATGCCATTTTTCCTCTTAAATAGAATACCCTGTACAAAACAGGCCTTTGAACTTTCCGAAAAATCTAATTTTTTTCTAATCCTTGACACTGACAGCAATATAAAGATTTTTCGGAAAGTTCAAAGGCCTGACCTTGGTTTAGTAGAACTGAGTTTAAACCGGCATTGTACAACTGGACAATAAAGTTGGAAGTGGGTGCAATTGTGCCCACAATTTAATTTAATTTAATTTTATGGCAGGGGGTTGCAACGAATTTCTTTGCACCCCTCCGGCGTCCATTAAATCTTTTTATCTGTGCTCCTTTTAAGAAGTGACAAGGAATATAATTAATAAACTGTAACAATTTATTTTAAAATGAATGTTAATAATTTCTTAGTTAAACAATATTTCTATAATATATATAATATACACAAAACATGTTATATCTTTTTTTTACTTTATTTCCCAGGGACAAACTTTACGTGCCTTTGTGATTTCATCACCACACGTGGCTGTCTACTTACTTTCAGAAATCTGGCACCAATTATTATGAAAGAAGAAACACGCTGATAATGTAGACACCAAACTTTCGGGGTCGAGTATAAGCCCTCGGAAAAATAAAAGCCGTTACGTATTTTCGACACGTTCGGCAATAGTAGGGGAAACTTCTTGTAGGTGCCAATTGAATTACTATGACTTTTATGCGAAACGACATGGCTACGCATCAAAGTGAGTTCAAAACAGGGTCGTAATTAAACAGATTTTTTTACTTCAACTTAATGTCGCAAACAATCCTTTAAGCTCTAGATTTTTAAAAGCACAATAAATGACTTCTTTTATTATACGACAAAATAAGGTAGTAGAGCTTCATATATTTTTTCAAATGTCATTCGATTACGAATGTACAAGCCGTCAAAGTTCAATTTTATTTTGGTTTTTTTCGCCATATTGCATTTATTTTTAACCAATCCACGGTTGATATTTGGCACACAAATCGAGCTTTGCAGATTCTAAAATTTTGGAAGGTCAAGTACTTTTACGTACCGCCAGAGGAGGCACTTTACCTAAAACTTGAAATATATTTACATCGTAACTTTTTTATTTTTGACAGATATCCCAAAGCAGGGGCGCCATTCTATAGACAGTCAAGAAACTTAAAAATAAGGTACTCCCTATTAAGGAGTCGATTAAACCTCACCGTTTGGGCGCCAATAGACATCAAAGTTTTCATCAGTTTCAATCAAATTACCTACATACATACAGGGTGTCCAGTAACTCAACCGACAAACTTTACGGGGCGATTCTACAATAGCAGAAATAAGAACAAAACTTCGTATAAAGATATGTCCTAAACGTTCTAGTTTAGGTGTGTTAAATATTAAAAAAATATATTTTTTTTAAGAAGCTTAGACTTTTGACATATGTTTATATGAAGTTTTTTCTTATTTTTGTTGTAGAATCGTCTAGTTAAGTTTGTCGGTTGAGTTACTGACACCCTATGCGTATGTAGGTAATTTGATTGAAATTGATGAAAACTTTGATGTCTATTGGTGCCTAAACGGTGAGGGTTTATCAACTTTAATAAAGTACCTTATTTTTTAAGTTTTGATTGTCTATAAAATGGCGCCCTCAGCTTTGCGATATCTGTCAAAATAAAGAAAGTTATAATGTAAATAAATTTTAAGTTTTAGGTAAAGTGCCCTCTGGCGGTATTTAAAAAAAGTACTTTTGTCTTAAAATTTTAGAATCTGCAAGACTCGATTTGTTTGCCAAATATCAACTGGATTGATTAAAAAATAAATGCAATATGGCGAAAAACACCAAAATAAAAATTGAACTACGACGGCCTGTAACTCGAAAAGCGAATGACATTTTGAAAAAAATTATGAAGCTCTACCCTTATTTTGTCAAGTAGAATCCACCACTCTTAAGTTTCGTGATCGATTAAAATTTGTTAACAATGCTGATACCACTGATTAATTAGGCATGCCAAAATACCCCTACATACCAAATTTTTAAAATGTAGTTTTAGCGGTTCTAAATGTATTTAGGCCCTAAATTTATTTTTGCTGAAGGTGTAGTGTATCATATCTAAACAACTAATAGAGACAGAACTTTAAAAACTTAAAAAGTTACCTTATTTGATCCGTCCAATTTAACACAATAAAAAAAAATGGGTCATTTCATTTAAATACCTAGAAAAAAATAGGTGTAGCACAAAACTGGAACATCTGGCCGATATCAGTATTTAATTTCACATGTCCAAAACACCTTAGATAAAGATGGGTCCATGTTTAATTCATTCTGAAAGCGATGCCGCCAAGTACACAAAAAATGAAGTAAAGAAACCCTTTTGTGAAAAATGATTTATTGCAGCAAAAATATTTAACCCGACGAGTTTTTAGTACCACGCCACGTGCCACCACTTTTATAGTAGGACAAAGGCGAAATAGGAGGATGTTTTGTAAGTAGGTGATACGTGTTTTAGGAATGTATTATTTATCTAAAAATAGGTAATCAGGCTCTGGCCGAGGCTATGTGCATTCGAAAAGGTTTGTTTACTTTATCATTTTTTGTGTACTTGGCGGCATGGATTTCAGAATGAATTACATATGGACCCATCTTTACCATATAGGGTTCATGTAGCTTTAGTGGTTTTACAAATATTTAGAAGTTGCAGTACTTTTAACTAACCCAGTGGGTATATTCCTATTCACACACGACATGCATAACATACATATTCTAAAACGCTAAACAAAATTGGGACCTTAGGAGAGGTCTAGACTGCACCAATTTACATATTCTTTTTTATCTTTTGTAGAGTCTACAAAGGCTTATGCTCAAGTACCAGAGTACCATAGATATTTGGAAATTAAATGTTAAATCCATCTTTTTTCCTGTTTCGTCAACGTTGTACAATCTCTTGAGTATGCAATGTATGCATTTTACGGTAATATTTAGAGGACGTTATTTTAAAATACCTATTACCTAAAATGTCTTTCTTTATTGCCTTTTTTATAATTTTTTTATTATTTTTTTTTTCACTGGATAGGGAATGTGAGTCAAAATTTGATGCTTTTATTCTAGTAATATTTTTTGTTTCTATAGTGTTCTTTCATAAGCAACTATTTCTATTTTATTCTATTTCCTCTGCACAAAGGCAGTATGGCGTTAAATGCTATTACCTTTCGCCACTGGTTACACTCTGGATGGTCCAATTAAGATAGAGGGCTATCCATATTCAATGGCGATCTTGAAAAGTCCGGCTCTAGGCCGTATCACGGCCCACGATTAATTCCAATAATATTTTATTGACGAAATGCACATCTAGGTGCTGCAAAACTGCAGACCAAATATCCATTTATAACCTTTTCAACGTCCTCGCGAGCATGTGTGTTTAGTAATTTTAGATAAAAGTAACCACGTGAGATGAGAGAAAAAATTTCTAGGAATCACTACTTACTTTAGAAAACACTTTTGCGGTACTTCTAGATGACAATGTAAGTGTTTCCTCGATCCCCGAGGGTTGAAAACGCCCGTACAGCTCCTCAAACCGCCAGAACACGGGAAAACTATGTAGTCCTTTACGGAACATCTGCACTACTTGGAGGTCGACAAAAGAATTAGCCAAATATTTTTTACCACTATAAATACTTGCTGTAAGGAAGAATTTTTTTCTCATACTAGCAGAGGTGCGATATAAAATCCTACTAAAAAAAGAAAAATAATATTTTTAAATTATGGTTAAAAAGCCAGCCCGGACCTGTTTACAAATCAGTAAAACGGAAAATTCGGGACTCCAGTCGGGGTGTTTGATTAAAGGGAAAACTGCATTTTGGTGTCTTTGTTTGTCAACGTAGCGTGAACGTTAAGTCCTTTCGAAGGGTGCTTGAAGTAATTGGCAGGTAGTGGAGAAAATTTCTGTCTCTTTATTGTCATTGCCACTTATTAAAAGTGCAATAAGTGATAAGGACGTAAGAAAAAGGGCAAATATATAAGCAGATTTCTAAATGGCTTAAACCTGCTATATTCCTTCTACGTACAACGAATTTAAAATTAAAAATCGTTTGCAATGTAAGTATGTAGATATTTATTATTTTTAACTTACCTGTTAAGTTACCTTTATAAAAATGTATTGTAACTATTCTGTTATTTCCTATTGCAAAATAAACATTAAACTGCCGAGTGTCTTAAAAATTACGGACTTTTGTTGCATAAGGATTTAAATCACTTAAGAAATTAGTATTTCGTCGGTTAAATGCGATTTTTAATAAATTTGCCTTTGTCATATGTTGTTCAAAAATTGGGGGTCGTCTAGTAATACCATTAAAATAAATTTTCATTTAACTACATTTCTTTTGGTAAGTCGGTATCTCCTAGAGATACCTACCGAAGAATTTTGTAAATAAAGCTTGCGTTCTTAGTATCTTTACGACACTTTCCATTTAAAAAGATCTTGATAATTAATTAATTTTACCATATTTTTTTGTCTTTTTGCCCTCAAACAAGCTCTTCTCACACTTATCTTGATGTATTGCCAATGGATATAACTTGCACGAAATAAAAGTTATGTCACACGGACTAACAAACAGGTTTATACGCTTCGGCTCCAGGCATCATCCGTCGTCACCGAAGGCACACGCGAGTTCGCCAAATGGATTAACGGGCAAAATAATGTATCAACGCTGTTTGTCTTTCCCGTTCGCAGCACGGTGAGGGACGGTGAGCCAGAATCGTATTTGCCAATGGCTTTTAAATACGCATGCTCGTAAACGTACCGATTTGTTCACGGCCTAAAAGCGTAAAGATCCCAAATATGCTACTGTCCACTAAGTATCTATATGGAGGCTATCTATGGCTCTACACTATTATACAATTTAATTTTTCCCATGGAGGGTTTACATCTGACATTTATTGCTATATATTTATTTCAAACAGAAGATCTGGCTTATGTAAACAATAAAAAATTCTGTCAGACTTAAATTTTTGACCACAACCACTTGACGATGGTTAAATACAATACGTGTGAAAGCCAAAAGTCGAAAATAAAATACATTTTTGACCGTTTACATTAGCTAGAATTTCTGTCTGACATTAATTA
This sequence comes from Listronotus bonariensis, assembly GCA_014170235.1. Taxonomy (NCBI): domain Eukaryota; kingdom Metazoa; phylum Arthropoda; class Insecta; order Coleoptera; family Curculionidae; genus Listronotus; species Listronotus bonariensis. The sequence goes on along the minus strand of JACEGR010005003.1, from coordinate 29,638 downwards.
TCATGCAATAAATGTCAGATGTAAACCCACCATTACTTTAGATTCCTACATAGTAACAGGAAGGAGTCACTATTATACATCTAAAAAGTATAGATATTGAACTTCATAACATTATCATAACAAGTTTTAAAAAAGAAATATTTTAAAGCATTCATTAATACATTTTTTTTACAGAATTAGAGAAAAGTTGTATATTAGAGCCAGTAAAAAGTGCATCTCTATGTCCATGTTCACATGAGAATTAAAAGAAATACTTAAGTAAACAAGAGCTTCATCGGATAATTAGAAATGAATTATTTGTTCTAAAGAATGTAGATTTTCAAGGTATCAGAGCAAATAAATAAGAATATGAAGAGTTTATGCATCGTTAGTTAAATTCTTTATTTTATGAGTTTTAAAAAAGGTGTTAAGGTACATTGTTATTTAGCAAAAACTATTCTTATCTAAGTTACCATAAATTGGTGTAAAGAGTCAATTAGCTAGGACCGAACGGGTCCAAATTAAAGTACTAGGTACGTGATCGCTCGCCATTTCAGTTGGCGGAAACATTGATCTTTTAAATAAAAAAAACCCTGTATAGTTATAAAACAACACACTTCCAGTAAAGTGGTGTTATTATACAGAATCATTTAGAAATTTATTACGAACCGAAAGAGGTAATTCTACATTAGACCGTGCTAAAAACCTACTTTTTTTAATATATTTTAAAATATTGTTTAAGGTGACAAAGAAATACTGCGATGGCTTAAGCCCTTAATAATAATACTGAGGTCTACTTAATTCCCTACAAAAAGGTTTCTTCGTAAATTGTCGTCAAATTGGCCGCTTCCATGTATTCGGGCGTTGATTTTTAAACTAATTTTTAGCCTTTGTTTCTTTAGTTCGGGTTTTCGTTACTACTGCCCCCTATTTCATTGTGTTTCATACCTGTCTAATGGCAAATATGGGCATTTATTGAGGGTCCCCCACCAAGCTTGGTCCGAGGGTAAGGCTGATGATGGAATTGAAGAGTAAGGAGCTTTTCAAATACGTGGGAAGGTGAAAACAATAAAAAGAGGTTAAAGGATTTTTTTGCTCTTCAAAAAGTTTGAATCTCCTTTAAAATAAAATTTGAATTTTTCTAGGGGCACCAAAATGCCAAAATTTTTGTTTTTACCACCTCACACACATCTCTTCGGCCCATGCCCCCCTCAGAAAGTCGATATGACCGCTCCTGGAAAAGAGACAGTCTAACACAAATACCGGCGTGTTTGTTGTTGCTTTACTGGTCGATATACCCTTAACTATTGCTTATATTTTACTATAGTATGTATTTTAAAATGTAACGCGAATTGCTACTTTTGCGTTTACACATACGTTTTATTCGAATTCGCATTTGTCTAATGCGCTCGTGTAAACTAAGTAAATCAATAAATGATTGCCGAAATAAGAGAAATAAGGTGCAAAAAGAGTTAGTTTACTTATTAAGTTTGATAATGTATACCTCAAGAAACGTTTTTGGGCAAAAATTTCGGATTTATGATCAGCGCCCGAAAAGGCCTTCTTATACCGAAATTGGTCAAAATCGGGGTTAGCGCAACTTCAAGACCATAGACACAGTTATTTTTATGATATACAGGTTGTCCCTAGATGGTGGCTCACTCCTATACCATTTTTATTTTTAAATATTAAAATAAAACTGGGGGTACGTAGGTTTGTCACATACAAATGCATGGTTTCACGTACTTAGTTGTTTCCTATAACTTCCGATTTAGCCGAAAATGACCCTTACTTCCTGTATATTATTGCTTATTTAAATAGAAAATGATATTCCGAATATAATAAGACTCCATTTGCAACTTTTTGACATGTCACCTCTAATGTTTGTTTTTTCATTTTTAAATTTTTTATCTAAATTGCAACGAATACAATAAAACGACAAATTTTGTATCAAGTAGTCACAGATAAAAAAACATGTGACAATCTTTTGTTTTCTACAGCCTCTACAGAGTCGTGTAAAATTTGCAATATTGTATTTGTATTACAAAAAAAATAGTTAATACATATTTTTTTATATACTTGTAACAAAAATATTTATTGTGTTGTATCAAATAGTCGGTAAAAAATACTCTTTTTAGCTATTATAGTAAGCCACCCTCGATCCGTTTTAAATAACTGACTTAAGGCCATAAATACTATTTTGAGAACTTTAAACGAGTCTGTAAAAGCAACAAAAAAACAAGAAGTCGTATGTTTATTTTTTGTAGTACTGGATCCAAAATTTGTCTTTTTATCGTATTAGTAGCACTAGATTAAAAAGGTAATATAAAAAAATAGCGTTTAGATGTCAAAATTTTTAAATGCAGCGTCATTGTACTCGGAATGTCATTTTGTATTCAAAAGGGTAAAAATGTACCGGGTATCCCATTTAAAATAAGAAAGTTAGGATCGATTCCGGATAAACCGGAAGTAAACAATGCACATTAATGTGTTTTACCTATGAACCAAATTTTATTTTAGTATACAAAAAGATAAAGAAAATTTAGGGGTTAGCCACTTGCTAGGGACACCCGGTATGTTAAGAGTAGGGTAAGCCGGGGTAAACCATACTGCATATAGGCACGAAACAGAGAGTAAAGTGGGAGAAAAATACCGACAGACCAGGTACTGGTAAGTTTTGCTAGTTCGCTGGCAGTAAGAGGGAAATAAATTCATGTGTTTATTTGCGGTCGAGTTGATATAATTTTCGAGTGAATATTTATATCGGTAAGTTAAAAATCCTAAAACTTTTCTGGTATGAGTAATATTAATTTAAGTAAATATTTATTATGTTTGGCGAAAGTTAAAAGATTTTTGATATATATTTAAAAGTGGAAGTACAATTTTAGCCTAAAATCCTAACGGTCGTTTAGGGTAATTACGCTCAATTAAGCCCCTTTTTTTATCGATCGAGATTAAAGGAAAAAGGTGCTGTATACACAAACTCATGTATAGCTCACATAAAACTTAGCCTCTTTACTTTTATTTCTATGGTCCTCTAAATGCCGTCTACAGAAAATAATGTAACCTGCATATAAAAACACATTTAATTGCAAAAATATCTTCTTACGATGCTGCTGGATTATTATTCAGCAAAGGTTATGCACAGGCCACAATTATAAGCAAAGGAAAAGGTTCAAATGTTTTTACTGAACAAGATTTTTTGACAGCATTGTCAATTACTCACAATTCAGTTTAAACTGATTAAATTTAAAATGCAAATATTCAAAACAATTCTTAATCTTTACAATCTTCTGACGTAACTTCTAATAAATTACTGCTTACATCAAATGAATTCCTTGTACATAGCCTAGCAGTACTAACTAATACGACTTGATTCTTCGCCACTAATTCACCTGTTTTTGCACAGTCTACTAGAATTAAAAAAAAAATATGTAGCCATTTCCGATACTACTAGGATCTTAATCGTTGCGTCAGCTTTTAAATCAGGTCAGACAAAAAAACTACTTACTACTATTAATATACAACGATATTTCGTTGCTTTTTATGAATTCCTCGTCGAACTATATAATAGTAGCTACTATTGACAGCAACTCCAATCAAATAAAATTTAAATAAATAAATAAATGAAATAAAAGCTAAGAAAAGTAAGACTAAAGATAAAATAAAATATATGTATAAAAACAACAAAAGATAAGAAACCTAAAGCAAAATTCTACAAACAAAAAGTTTTTCAAGTAATATTGTAATGCTAACAGTAATGACGACATGGACATCGACGAGAAATTTGGAAAAAGCAACTAAATATCGTTATACTGATTATGATCACATGCCATGTGCTCTGAGTGAGACTACGCAGAAGAGGAAATTTGTGATGTATGTGCCAAAGACCATAGAGTAAGGAAATTATAAGAGTTATCATGGAATAGCCGATTTAAGGACAAGTCATGCGAAAACTCCCAATATAATTTTATTAGTTTCTCGTTGAAATACCGCCAGTTAGTCATTTCAGTAAGCTTACGTGTCTCCCCACCGCTGATGTTACACGAGGCGAGGCTTCGACCGACGCATTTAAAGTGTAAACTGGCAAAAATGACAAGCCTGCCGCCAGGCAGCGCTGAGCCTGCTGCAAAAGCGGTACGAAAATTTTAGCATGCCATGGTTTCTCTTATCCGTAGGTATGTTACTTTATGCAAAGACTTAAATGTTATTATTACTTGTTTTTTCTGTTTCTATTTATTTATACATTTATTTATTTCCGTATTAGACCCAGTTGACTCCAATAATATTTTTTAAGTTTTAGTTAATATCATAGTTTTGCCCATGCATACAGATTTGACCGTCAATACCCTTTTGCCTGAACGGATTTACTCATGGTCAGCGGCAACACCGCTCACAACTGCATTTTATTATTATTATTTATTTTATTATAAGTTATTGGTAAGAGTTTTATACCTCTTGTATCTTAATATTTATTAATAAATAGATAACTTATTATTTTTGGGTAATAACTTTAAAATAAAACTTTAATTATTAAATTTATTAAAATCAAGTGAACGGGATTCTTCCCCTAAACTTATCGTAAGAAGTAACGTATACGGCTCATATTCGCTAAAACTACCTATTTATTTGAAGAGTCAAGCTTTTATTATGCTATTCCTTATTCGTTAATATTGGTTTTAATTGCGCTAACAAGCATTATTTCTGCATTAAATCATATTGGTTACGAGCGTAACAACGCAATAAATTGGCCGTTTTTTCGTTGTTTTTACCTGGTAATTGATAGTTTCAGTCTTTTTACGGATGGCAGTCGTTGTGCCGGGAATTTTACTAGCCGGATTATTAAAAGATCAATAAATTTATTTTAAGTTGGTACTTAACAGTAATTGCAAAAACGAACAATTAATTAGCGTGATAATAAAAAGAAACTACTTATCATAAAAACTGCAACACCCAGAAATAATGTATCAAATTTAACCAAAGGTAATATACACATTTAATTTTAGTAGCAGTAGGTAGAGTACGCCCATTTAGTAAAGAAGGCACCGACTGACGTCATCATTATCTACGCGAAATCTTCTGTTACTACCTTAACCTGCATTTGAAATGTTATTTATTTTTTTAAATCAAAAATGTTAAAATGGCTACTCCCGTAGTAAAGATACGAAGCCCACGAAGCCGCGATTAAAAGAGAGAAATACAGGATATTTCGAGCAGATAATGATGCCGTCGTTGGCTTCTTTACTAAACGGGCGAACTCTACTAATAATCACAACTTTTAAGAAAAAATTAAATCGTCTTTAAAATATAAATAAAACTTAAAAAAAAAAAAAAATGAAGTCTGGTAATAACATATGGTATTAAAGTATAAAAGCTTTTGCTTATTTGATTATTAACATTTAATACCGCATATGTTATTACAGAACCTAATTTTTTATTTATTATTTTAAACTTTTTAGTGAGTTATTTTTTTAAGTCGAGTAAATTAAAAAAATTGTTTATTTTTCGCTTTTCAGTTTATCTTTTGGTTTCTAATTTATTATACTTTTAAATCGATAAACATACACTTAAAAACAAACTAGTACCTCTTTCAAAGACTAAATTAAAAAGCATAATGACGTGTAATTTGATTGGTTTACGTTACAGAGGGTCATGCAAAACTATCACATTGGGTTGGTCATGGTTAGTTCTGGTTTTTTATTTTTCTTTTAATTCTTTAAAAAACAAATTAAAAAGCTTAAACTAACCATATCTAAACATACCTTTTCTTCCACAATGGCAATCAATCAAACTTCAGTTCGATGAAAAGAGTAAATTTTGTTAAAGAATGCGATAGCAATTTTTTAGCTGCATCGTATTATTATAATATTTATTTAATGTGGCACAAATAAGTGGCGCTAGTTCCTTAATTTACCAAAAACATTTTCTTATAGGGGCAGCCAAATGTTTTTGCACCAGGGTGTAAGTCACCTTAGGAACGGCCCCGTCTCGTTTTGTTGTCATACCAACCGATGCTTTGTTGTATATTCAATGCTCTTAAAAACACGAATAGAAGCTGATGGGCGACTGTCTTTGTCCCTCAACAAGCCACCGTCTTGTCTAGTTGTCATACCAATCAATGGTTTGTTGTATATTCAACGCTTCCAAAAATACCGACTATCTTTGTCCCGCGACAAGCAACCGTCTCGTCTTTTTCCCATATCAACCAATGATTTGTTATTCAACGCTCTCAAAAACACAGATACAAGCGAATGGGTGACTATCTTTGTCCCTCAACAAGCCACCATCCCGTCTTGTTGTCATACCAATTAATGGTTTGTTGTATATTCAACGCTCTTAAAAACACGGATAAAAGCTTATGGGCGACTATCTTTGTCCCTTAACAAGCCACCGTCCCGTCTTGTTGTCATTACCAATTAATGGTTTGTTGGATATTTAACGCTCTTAAAAACATGGATAGAAGCTTATGGGCGACTATCTTTGTCCCGCGACAAGCCACCGTCTCGTCTTTCTCTCATATTAACCGATAATCTGTTGTATATTTAACGCTCTCAAAAACACGGATTAAAGCTAATGAGTGACTATTTTTGACCTTCAACAAGCCACCGTCTTGTCTTGTTGTCATACCAACCAATGGTTTGTTGTGTATTCAACGCTCTCAAAAACACGGATAGAAGCTAGTGGGCTACTATTTTTGTCCCTCAACAAGCCACCGTACCTTCTTGTTGTCACACCAATCAAAGGTTTGTTGTATATTAAACGCTCTCAAAAACACGAATAGAAGCTAATAGGCTACTCTTTCTTTGACCTCCGGACAGTGCGTTACCTTCAGGGATCAAGGAAAGATTCACGCTAAATTGACGGCATCTTTCTTCTGAATCTAAGCACTGTGAGCGAAGATTCCTATAAGCTGATGGTATCCTGTTTGGTGGTGAACACGAGGTATTTCTCAAATGGCGAGAAATAGATGGGCGTGCCATAGGAACTATCAGTAGTGAAAGTGAATGTTATACGTAACACCAGTAAGTAGCAGGTCTTGGTTTGACAGCCGACAATTTATGCATTGCATCGATTGTAGAATTCTTTTGTTGATGAAGCCCTGGAAAGCATAGTCCGGAAGGCGGAGAGTAGTGGATTGGACCTGAAGGGACCAAAACCAAGAAAAAAATAGAGAGAGAGAGAGAAGCTAATAGGCGACTATCTTTGTCCCACAATAAGCCACCGTCTCGTCTTGTTGTCATACCAACCGATGATTTGTTGTATATTTAACGCTCACAAAAACACGGATAGAAGCTAATAGGCGACTATCCTTGTCCCTCAGCAAGCCACCGTGTCGTCTTGTTGTCATACCAATCGGTGGTTTGTTCGTTATTCAATGCTTTTTAAAACACGGATTAAAGCTAATAAGCGACTATCTTTGTCCCTCAGCAAGCCACCGTGTCGTCTTGTTGTCATACCAATCGATGGTTAGTTCGTTATTCAATGCTTTTAAAAACACGAACAGAAGCTGATGGGCGACTATCTTTGTCCTGCAACAAGCCACCGTCTGTCACATAAAAGAAATTCATACGTCAAGCGTTAAGAAGCAGACCGGACCCTTATACAAATCAAAAAGATTGTTTTAACACGTATATTTAATATCATTAAATCATAATTATTAGGGTGAAAGTGAACCATAGTCCATACTAAACCTGAGCTTTTATCCTATTTAAAATAGGGGTGAAAGCTATTTTTTTTATTTGTGGTATACTCTGATATGGTTCTTAGCACCTTATTTTGGGATTTTAAGTTAAGTTTTGCAGCAGTAAATAGCCATTTTGCTGATCAACGACCAACATTAAACTAAAAGTTGTCTTTAAAAAATCTACAGTGTGCCCACAGATGGACTTAACCGTTTAACTTTACTTGTAACTCTTTATATAAATATTTTAATATTTTAAAAAACAGTTATTCTTAATAAAAACTTTGGTTTATTTAAACTAGCAAAGACGGTAATTAAAGTAGCCATACGATATACAGAGTAATAAAAATTTATAAAAATTGTATTAGAATGTCAATATCTCAAAAACTAACGAGTTTGACATGCACTGAGGTCATTTCATGGTTTTTTTGAATTGTTTTAAAGCCCCTTTTATCGTTGACATTCCGGACACCCTGTATAATAACAATATTATTTTACTGAACACATTTTAATCTCTATCTCTATACCTTTAAATGTGCGGTACTTCTTTAGTAGTCTAAACCAGACAAGTTTTTACCTTAAAAGCAATCGTACGATGCAAATTTCATTTGGGAAGATTAGCCAATTAATAGTCCTGCTCTATAACTTGCCATCCATAAATTATCAATACCCGATAATTAAACTGCCACTGTCTGGATAACTGGTTCATTCTTATACTACTAAAAAATAGGGACACTATTCTTAAACTAAACCAACTATTTTCGATATCTACAGCGTTTCCACAGATGGACTTGGCTATACCTCTATTTTTATTTTTAATACTTAAAAAAATGTCCTTCATAAACATTTTTGCTATGTCCGAAATTCTTAATGCTATAATAACAACCGCCCTATGATAAAAAATCGTTAAAATATTATTTTAAAAAATTAGAAAAAATCAAAAAATATATTTTTTTAGTCGCGTGCGCAAAGTAATTAATTTGAACAGCACCTTCCGTGCGTAAAGTTAAGCGAATATCACGTTAGTTTTTGAAGCAACAACAAATACATGACAAAACTGACAAATACTATTTAAGGTAAAAAAATATTGGGATTAAAATAAATATATATTTGTTTCTTTAATGGTGGCAGACAATGTTATGTTTTCAATAATAGTTCTTTCTTGAACTTCCATTGTCTCTAATTTTAACTTATAAACGAAGTTTCGGATTGTATCTATCTCTAACCTTTTTTAAGTGATAACTAGTTAATTTTTTTATTTATGTTACGTGTAGGGATAGCGATATATTTCCGGATGATGGTGGAGCAACTACCAAAAGTCCGTAAATACGCTTTTCCTACGAGTTGCACATAATATTTTTTTCTCAGATTAAAATAATGTGGCATGCACATGTGGTTTAATCACCTATCTAAACAAAATTTATCCGAAAAATGGTGGTTTCTGATTAGTTTAAATAATCACGTTTATAGCACGAAAAGTACATTGCCTTGCAACGCCTTCCACCTTAAGGAATAATGTATTTAAAAGGTAAAAAAACGTATGAGAAATATGTAGATTTCCGTCCGATCGGAGAAAAAGGTTATTTTTGACATTTTAGGACAAATACTTCCATTGGCTCTTTGGTCGTCCAGTAAGTAAGTCAACCAAAAAGCACAATATTAAACAGAGAAAATAATATAGACAGCTAAATACAGTTGTCCCAGATATCTTGTTTTTCATTTATTTTGTTTTCTGTTAGTTTTACCAGTTTTTGTTACTTATCTAGAACATTTCATCTGACTAAGAATAAATTGGTGTGGTTCTTGTTTTAAGGATTCTCTGTATATTACACAGGTTTTTAAAGAAATCTAATTTAATGTTTGTGACTTTTAAAGCTATTGTGATGGAGTCTTCGCATTATTCGTTAAATTTAAAATATTTAAAAAATGTTATTTACGTATTCTTTATTTATTGTTCACCTAACCACAATTACAAATTTTTACAATTCTATAAACTAAAAACTCGTAAAGAAGATGTGAATTTTAAAAGAAATAAAGATTTCCGAGTATTATTAAAAAAGAAAAGTTTTCCAGGAGTAACATCCTATAAAAAGTCAGATTAACATTTTTAAATGAGATGCAAAACGTTTGTTGATCGCGGTAAGGCGCTTAAAGCGGGTCATTATTTTTCAATGCAAATCAACTTCATTTTTAACGAGAATATGCATTGACACATTTTACATCCACAGTAGTAAAAGGGTGTTTTCGTGTTTGTAAACTTCTTGTCTGGGCACCTAATAAAATTTTACCTCTTTCCACCCTTTTTATTCTGGTTTGGTCACCTAAACATATTATTTAATAATATAGACAGACATATTTATTTTGTCCTAAGTTTACACACGCGCTGTAATGCGGAATAGCCAAATGCGAATTTGTATAAAACCCATGTGAAAAGATTCTTAAACTAGTATCAGTCTTTTTGCATTACAATAGTTCTGTTATATTATTACAAAGTATAGATGGGGGTCATGGTTAGTTCTAGTTATTTATTTTTTTATCCTTAATTAAACCGAAGACTAATACACACTCTATAATTCCACTTAGGAATTCTATGCCCAACTTTAAGGTACCAAACAAGAAGAAATAATTATGCATTTTTGTCGAAGTGACCAAACCAGAAAAAAGGCTCAGGTCAGGTAAAATTTTATTAGGTGCCCAAACAAGAAGTTCCCAAACCAGCATAATTAACTTCTAAATTGCTTATTTTTTATCGTACAAAATTAACAAAAGAATTCTTTTTTTAAAGTTAAAACTGTAGTTTTCGGTTCAGTATTCAGATTTTTATTATGCCTTAAGATAAACAGGGTACACCAAGAGGTGGGCTTTTTTAAAATAGAACACCCTATACAGGGTGTTTCCTATTTGCGCTAAGAAAATTTAAGGGCGTATTCCTGAGCCGGTTTTATAAAAAAAATGTGTATAAAAACATGGGTCCTTAAATTTCTTATTCTCAATATACAGAGTTTAAACTTTTCAGAAAACTTAAAAGTTTCAAAAATATATTTTTTTTGAAAAATTTGTTACACTACACTATAGCCACTATAATTTAATAAAGAATACCTGATAAGTAACATCGGTTACTGTAGTTTTAAATCAATAAAATACATTTTTTGTTGTGGTAACTGACTTTTTAAACCAATGAAACATTTTTTGATCAGATGTTTTTCTCAATTTATAGTGAATAGAGCAAGATACAAACGTTATTTACTTATTTTTTTTTGTTACAAAATTGCTTATAAGAAGTTATACCACTTAATTAATAAGATAAAAAAATGTCCTAATACTTCTTTTATGGGCCAGGAATATGCAGTTTAACGGATTTTCTTTTCTGAAAAACGAAGCAAGGTACGCAATGATAATAAAAAAAACAAAAAATATTTTTAGGTGTTTCATCCAGAAGTAATATAAAAATTGCCAAAAAGTCAGTAGCTTACATTTTCTTTGTCAATAATATAAGATGAGATGCGTCCCACGTCGCCAATGGTCTTACTAATTAAAAGTAGTTTAGGGGTAAATTATCTTTCTATTTCAATTAACACCACAGCCCAATTTTATTAAATTTGAATAAGGCATATTTAGGCGAATAATAAAACCCCAATTTTCTTTTTAAAGTTTAAAACCCTGTATCCTAGAAACAAAGCATTTCCGGACCTATGTTTATATTAACTTTTTTATATAAAATTTGCTCAGGAATACGTCCTTAAATTTTCCTACCGCAATTTGAAAATACCCTGTATGTAACAAAAATATTTTAAAGAACATTAAAAATATTACATTTTAATATGTCCATCTTTATTAATTTCAGACATATATAACAGTGATCGCGACAATAAAGACTTTTCGCCGAAAGTGTTCAGGAACAACTCAAATTATTTTTTTTGTAGCTTTTTGCTTTTTTATATTAGTTAAATCAGAAACCTACCAGGGGGAAAATTATTATTTGTATTGTTTAAACAATTATATGGGTTTTATACAGGGTATTCAAAAACTCTTTTGACAAGCTTTGGGGAGTTTTAACTTATAACTCCTCCTGTATAATGCCTACCGGAGTAAAAGTTTTTAAAACCAAATATCCGCCCATTTAAAAAACAAAGTTAATGATGGTGGCTCAAAGACAAAACGTCGGATTTTAAATTAACCGACATCATTTTATAGAAAAAAAAGTGAAAATGTTAATGTGTCGTGAGTTTTAAAATATCTCTTCAAATAAACCAAGAAAACAATAAAAACTGTTTCGCAAAATTTGGGTTTTTGCCGGATAATTCCGGAACGGCTGCATATTTTTAAATTTTTAAAACGTAATAGTGTTAAGCATAAAAATGCGCAGCTTTGCCCCAATTTAACCAACCCTGTATCTCTTACCGTTTCCCAGATCCTAAAGGTGTTCCTTGAATTTGTAACAGCCTGTATATGTATATTTTTGTTTATAGAGGGTTACTACGAAATTTACCGACAAACTTTAAAGGGTGATTTTCCAACAAAAAAAAACTTTTTATGAACATATCCTGAACGTCCCACTTTTGGAACTACATGGTGTTAAAATTTATTAAAAACAACAGTTTTATTACAATAACTTTTTACCAATACAGATATTTTTGGAAAATTTGAAAGACGCCTTTTATTCATCAAAATACATTTTTGAACGTACAAAAAAAATGTCAGTGTCGTTCGTGAGGGGCTTACTGCAATATTTTTTAAGAGAATAATTGTACGTCACCGAATTTTCCGTACAAAAAAATATAGGTTTGTTACAAATTAGGTCTTCTGACTTTTTTAAGTCGAATTATGGTTTCTTTCCGTAAAAATAAAAATTATTTTTCGGTATAGTTAAATCACTACATATTTAGTATATTATACTCGTAGTCATGCTAGAAGTTCTTAGTTTGTTTACCAATCATTATATAAATTAAAAGTTGAAACTTTGATGTACTGACCAATTTTTCTATTAGAAAATAAATGTTGCTTTAGAGAATACATATAAAAACTATTTACTAAAAAGTTAAAAATTAGCGATATTTATAATGACATACATTGAATAAAAAAGTATTTTTTTTAAACTACACAAAAATATATTTAGGTATTTTTTATTTCAGAGAAACATATTGGTAAACTTTTTTAAAATATTTACCGAATAGAATGTGTCCCAGGATAGGTGTTGTAAGCAAGACAAATAAACCAAATTTTTTTGCATTTTAAATCGGCATTTTGAAAAAATTGGTCCCGTAGTCTAAAACTACAAAATATAAACTTGCACTCCAAGGTTTGTCAAAAGTATTTTTGAATATCCTGTATAAACCCATATAATTGTTTAAACAATACAAATATAAATTTTTCCCTTTTTGGTAGGTTGCCGATTTAAATAATGTACCCTTGACACCCTGTATCTTCCTTATAATTAACTTTTGGATATAGGTACGTATTGTATATTCTTTAGATTTTGGCACAGAGAATCTGTGGTTTTTCTGTGTACCATTAATTATCGGACCCTGTATATACATTGTTTAAAAAATACAAATAATTCTAGGTTCCACCTCTAAGAGATTTTTAATTTTATTTACCATGATTTTTTTTATGAAAATCGGAACTGTTTTTAAGAACTTTTATCAATTGTCTGTTTTACAACTTCATTGACTCTACTATAGAGCCATCCAAATCCAAATAATAAGTACATTTTAATTAGGTATATTGCGTCAATAATTACCTAATATCTTTGTATGCTCATAAAAATATTAAAGATAGACATGTTTAAGATGATATTGCGACATTCTTTCAATTATTTTATTAGTGGTGATTCAATATACAGGGTGTTTTATTTTAAAAAATTATATACTTTTTGCGGTACCCTGTATAACTTAAAAGATAAATGCATTCTAATAAAAAAATTGATACTACTACTACAGAAATATCCCCATAAAATAGTATTTTTATTTCTTTTATATCTAAAGAAATAAAGAACGTTAAGAGGTGGTAGCATATTCCTTAGAACAACAATAATAACAACACAAATTTATCTAAAAGTAATTAGAATATTGTTAGTAGTCAAAATAAAAATTTAAATATGGTGAAAAATGATTTTAAGTGAAAACTATTTTAGGATTATTTCCAAGTTGGTAAAAGATTTCTATTGGAAATGAAAATGGGAAACTGAAATAAGTAATCCCCACGAGTGAACACAAAAAGCCAACAAGTTTCTCAAGAACTTTGCATATAAAATAAATCTTCAAAACTATCAAGCCAAGTTTTAATACTCTAATTTGTCTTCATTACAAATGGAAATGCAATCAACTGTTCGTGAAAATAATTGAGAAAATCTTTACACAAAAGGAAAGACTTTAATAAGCTTTGTCAGTTATTTAAGACTTTTCGGCGGTACTTATAATAAAAAGACAAATTAATACTTTGTCTTGGTTTAATATTCTATTAAATATTTATGTCGCAAAGATAAATATACCGGGTGGTCCCTAAATAATGGGCCGAAACGCAATTGGAGAATTGTAACGTTAAAATATTGCGATTTAACTAAACTTACCTTCGTACAAAAGTTGATATTAACTAATAATTGATACATTTTAATTATTGTAATAAAACTTGGTATCTGGGTTAAGCTTTAAAGGAGCAAAAAGGTCTGACCCAAGTACCAGAGATCTCTGATTCCTAGTGGCTCTCCCCGGGCTATATGCCCCGCCGGGTATCGAATTATATTGACCACACAAAATCTTCGTTCGCACCAGACAAGGGTACTTGGTTAATCAAAAGTGACGTTGATAAGTCGCAGCCAGTGATGAAAAAGCTATGAGATTGTACATGATCGACGTGAGACAATCCCTCCAGTCCTACCCGTCTGGGTACCAGTCGCATCCCATGGTGCATATGGGATCCCCTGGTAGACAAGCCATCCTTGGCTCCTGGGCTCGAGCGTTATCAGTCATTTTCGTCTATTTACTCAGCAACCCTGACCTTCCAAGTCAAGAGTGGTGGGTTCGGCGAAGCAAGCAAGCAAAGCAAACCGAGTTTCGTAGAGTTTACTCTGCTCAGACGAACACATCAAACATCACTTTTGATCAACCAAGTACCCATGTCTGGTGCGAACGAAGATCTTGTACAGGGTGCCCACCGGGGACTGCTGCGATCGATTTCTCGAAACACTTTGGAAAATTTTGAGAATTTGGTAATATTATGAAATCAGTGGGGAAAATACAACTAAAATATTTTGACAGGTCTACCACTTCCAGTTATATCGGAAGTTAATGTCAACTTCCTTATTTTAAATTGAACACTCTATATATTATTGATATTTTAGATTCTGCATAAAATTTTAAACATAATTTATGTATAATGTTTTATAACTAAGTCCAACCGTTTTTGACCTATTTTAAATTTTATGTCAAAAGAAGTTTGCAAGCCATTACATAACCATCAATATCTTCTAAACAAAAGCCTTTAATATGAGTTGGTGTTGGGTTTCTCGTAAAAACAGAACTACTTTAATAAACTGTATTGATGTTTTCACAATAAAAAAATAAGTGGTTAAAAATAATCGTTAAAAATTAGAACGACAAAAACCTTTAACTTATTTTTTTTTAATGGAAGCCCCTATCTTTTATTACCTTATCCTATTAAGCATAAAAAATAAGGGTAAGTTTGTATAAAGATAACCATTCCAAAAATGTATAGTTTTCGAAATATTACCGATTTATTATTTATCTATTCAAACAATGCATTTAAGTACGGGTATAAACGATGTATGTAGTTGGCTATGACGCCGCATTTTGTTTTAAGGCCAGCTAGAAGCCAAACTAAGCCGTATGAAAAGCATTGTTAGAATGGATAAATTTTAATTTGTTAATATTTCAAAAACTATCAAATTTTGGAATAGACGTCCTTATACAAACTTAACCGTATTTTTAATGTTTAAAAGAATAAGGTAATAAAAGATAGGGGTTTCCATTGAAAAAAAAACTTTTGAGGTTGTTGTTGTTATAATTTTTAACATTTATTTTTGACCACTTTGTATATATTAATTGTAAAAACATCAACGCAATCTACTAAAGTAGTTCTTTTCTAGTAGTTCACGAGAAACCCAACCCCAACTTATATTTAAGGCTTTTGTTTAGAAGAAATTGATAGTTACGCAATGGCTTGCAAACGTCAGCACAAAACAATTGCGACGTTTAAGAGAAATTTAAACTAGTTTAGGTAGCGTCCTCTAATTAATAGTTAAAAATTACCATAGGATATAAATGAATTGGTCATTTGAGAAACAGCACGTGTCAGTTTTAAACCATTTTACAGAAAATTAAAAAAACTGGAAATCTAAAAGGATAGCTGATAAAATTATTTTTAAATAATTAGCAATAAAAACCTGCCCGATTACTGGCAAAATACGATAATAATTAAACCTTAAAAAAAATAAGTAAAAAAATATGGGTATTTGAAAACACGTGACATATAATGTTTCTAAAAGGAACATCAAAACTCAGCAAATAAAGTTATATTTATATTGAATAATACATGAAAAAACATAACAAAAAAACAAAACTAATGGTTTTCATTTTCAGTTCTTGGCTGCTTTATGTCGCTTTATCTCATTACGTTTTTTTGAATTAATAGGAACTTATCCTTGTGGATAAGCTGGTTGTTGAACAGGGGTAGGAAGTTGTAATAAGTTGGAAGTGGCAAGTCTAAATTTATGTCTTGTAACACCATCCATAAAATTAAACGCCTCAACTACTCCAGGTTCATTTGAAGGATATCTAAAATGCGTAAAGTTCAAAATTCGAAATGTACATTTTTGGGCTCTTGGCACACCTCTACCAAGAGATTCAATGAACAAAATTTTTTTTTTATAGAACTTCGGCCACCAACTTTTAAAGTCAAAATATTTTTAGTTTTTGCAATTTTTACAACATACTACAGTTCCTTTATAATTAATATATTCCAGCATTTTTTATTATTTCACACTTGTATAACTTTCTTTTTTCCTTATTCTGTGCTAAATTTATCGAAGCATTATCACTTTCACTACTTGTAAACGCTATGGTTTAAAAAACAAACAACAAAACAAAAAAATTGACTACTTATAATGCTTCCAGAACGAGCACATGTCACCGACTTGTGTCGTTACTAAACGGAATCAAATAATAATAGGAGAATAAAATCGTGCAATATTATCAGACAAGTGATGTTTCTGGGAGGAATAAACAGTATAATATCAAAAGGGCCGAAAATATGACATGTGCTGTTTCTCAAATGACCGATTCAAATAGCTTAAGTCAGAAAACCCCTAAATACCAAGTTTTATTACAATATTCAAAACGTATTAAATATTAAAGAAAGAAAAATAAAAAAATATATATTTTTTAAAATTTGCCACCGTGTATCTCGGTTAATATTAGAGACATTTTGCACCTCTTAAAATAACAACAACGTTATTAAGCATAACGATTACGACAGCAGTTTTGGACAGAGATTTTGCAACCTCTTTAAGAAATTTGCGCCTTCGACACATAACCTTATTTTTGCCTGTGGTTCACCGATTATAAAGTTAACGAAAAATAAGTACTTTACAGTACAGTTCTTTTGATTTCGTTTTTTAAAGCCAGATGTTAACAATACAGTATAAGCAAAAAGCAAAACACAAGAATTAGGGTTAGGTTTGGTAGTAGAATAAAAAGCATGTGTGCAAAATTGTAACATGTAAATTAATTACTGATTAAAAACATCCTTAAAAGTGCAAGTATGTTTTAATTTCTTTACATTATTTTATTTTTAACACGCTTTTATTAACTTGGGTTGTAACTATCCATCTATCTATCTATCCATCTATCTATGTAACGGAATCTTTGAGCCTAATTTTTACCAACTTCCAGCTATTCAATTTCTTTGAAACTTTGCACACGTATCAAGGACCGATGACAATGCAATAATTTAAAAACAGTATCCCGTTAAGTTCCAGCATTTTCCAGGAAAACCGGAAAAGTGAAAAATCGTACGTTCTGGCGGAGGCGCCAGATTAGACAATTGAATAATCGAACTTGACAACATTTGCCGACGGGTTGGGGACCGGGATAAGGTTGCAACACCTTAGTTAAACAAGCGTGCGTCCACCCATAGGACGCAACCCCTCGGCAAACGACAGGAAGACCGTGGGGTTAACAAGAACCCCCGTTAAACGGGTACAAACCCCGTTACATGCAGACCAACCTGAAACTTGTTCGGAGTAGTTGCGTTCTGAAACCCCATGCAACAGAGAAGCTTTAAATGAAATGATTAGATTACGAAATAGTTCGTGAAACATTTCAATATCACATAACCGCAGAAAACTAATTGATATATCGAACTAAAAATGAAAAATCAAGAATTGTGTGCAAAAAAAAAGAAGGAGGAATACTGTGAACTGGTTAGTTCTGGTTAGTTTTCAATTTCTTTGAAACTTAGCACACGCATCAAGGACCGATGACAATGCAATAATTTAAAAACAGTATCCCGTTATCCTGATTTTAGGACCGCCATCGCCAGGATAAATAAATTCCTTAATAATCGTTTTTAATTATGGCGAATGCGCAAGGGCAATTGATGCATAACTTGCTGCGTTTTTTTTAATTGACTTTTTCAATTTTATAATAAAAGGTGTAAAATACATAGAAATACGGAGTTCTAAAAGGTGAAAATTATGTGGCCACTTTAGCTTTAAATCAAGAATGCATGGCGAAGAAATTTTTTAGTGAATAAACTGGAGCATTTATTTTAAAAAACTAATTGATATATCGAACTAAAAAATGAAAAATAAATAATAGTTTAAAAAAACTAAAAAACACGCTTTTAAATGCAACCGAACTAAAAATTAGAAAATAATTTTTCATTACAAAGAGTTTGTCAGTCACTTCAGAGTAAAAAGCGTGGGGTGCATTTTACTATTTTTTCATAACTTTTCCCCCATAGATATTTGCAAATAGAATAATTATAACATTTAATATATTAAGCACCCCACGCTTTTTACTCTGAAGTGACTGACAAACTCTTTGTAATGAAAAATTATTTTCTAATTTTTAGTTCGGTTGCATATAAAAGCGTGCTTTTTAGTTTTTTAAACTATTATTTATTCTTACTGCTATGGGCTTTTCATTAATTAGAGCCTATGTATCAATGATATTTTAATAAATACGGCAAAAAAATTTTCAACCTTCTTAAATAATTGATATTAAACCACACAGCTTAACAATAACGATAACGATAACGATAAGCACTTCGGTATTCATCTGTAATTAAAGGAGTCCGGTATGGTTAATAACGATAACGGATCATGTTTGCGTTACTGCGCAGTCTCAGAATAACGTTAACCACAACGGAATTACAAAATAAGAAGTGCAAAATGTCTCTATTAAGTTTTGTGCTAAAATAAATTTATTTAAGACACGGTTTTTATGACTGTCAGTCGGCGGAAACCGACGCGATTTACGTTGTCCCAAATTTAACATACACTTTTAAATAAAACCACATTTAAGTAAATATTTGATTTGGGCCAACGTAAATCGTGTCGGATTCCGCCGACCGAAAGTCCTAGGAAACCGTGGCTTTAAATTCCAATATTTTAACGTCGCAATCCTTTAGTTTAATTTTGGTCCATTACTTAGGGATCACCCTGTAGATGCAGAAAATAAATATGCCATCAAATGTAACTTTCTGCTAACACCATTCTCAAACTTTTAAAGTTTTGGCCATTATATGCTTAGTTAGACACTAAACGGGATATAAGTATATTGTAGATTTAGAAAAAGCGATATATTTCCGGACGATGGTGGGGTATGCTGGCCGATGCGTCAGCCAAGTCCATCAACCATCAAGAGTCCGGATACATGCTTTTCATACGAGTTGCACATACTATTTTTCTTTGATTAAAATAATTCTTTACTAATAATTTTAGAAAGCAATAATATTTTTATTTTAAATAATTAAACCTAAACAAATTATTGATTTAATCTCGTTAAATAACATTACTAGAGAACGGAAGCTTTTACGGCCTTGATCAACTGAGGAATCTTGGTCCTTGGGTTCAAATTAAAATCGTTTACCAAAGATTCGTCCATTTTGAATTTTTACTCTGCAAAATTAAAACATAAATTCAGTGTTTTAATCTCGCAGAGGAAAGATCTTTAAAGATGCCTCGTGCAATCGAATAAGAATCGTCGGTAAACGATTTTAATTTGACGCGATCCCAATTCAAGAACCAAGATTCCTTAACATCATGTATTGTTGTCTTACTTTACGCAAAAAATATTTCCATTCAGGATTTTGACCACTTTTTCTTTGTTAAAAATGCAAAATAAAATAATAGAGTAAGAGCCGTGAGCGGCAGACCTTCGCTATTTTGTAAAAGATAAAACTGTCAGTGCATGCTTCCAACATAAATAGAAAAAATGGTAGACTATAAAGTTTAAATCATAGTGGCTATGACAGGTACCAGGTATTAAAGGTTAATGAATTGAAACGTAACTTTCGTCATTTTTTAAAAGCAGACTATTATACAGGGTTAGTAGAAAAACCGAATCTCGAATATATATGTACTAATTTTGTGCGAAGGAGTAATTAAACATGACGATTTCAGAAATTATATTGGCTAGGTTGCCAAGTTTATAATTTTTTTCTAGGTTAAAGAATTTTATAATTTTAAATGGAACACCCCTTATTTTTATTATTGCAATTAATTGCCTGTATCAACTTTTAACCTAATATTATCGTTTTTTTACATTCGTCAATTTCGGAGATTTGGCATCATGCTTCTTCCAACTATCTACTAGGTATGGTCAATTATTTCAAAAACGACCCAAACAAAATTTGTCAAAATAAGTACAGGGAAGTAATAGGAAATTATTAATTCAGGAATTGCATTTGCGATATTGTATAATTAAATTTTCCTATTCCCTTTACCTATTTTTTTTCAAGAATCTTGGAAACATCGCAAAAATGCAATTCGTGTATTAGGAATGTTGTGTTACTCCCTTGAAATAATTTTGACGAATTTCGGTTGGATCGTTTTTGGGATGTTTGATCATACTTACTCGTGTTTGTATTTATTTTGAAAGAAGCATGATGCCATATCTCTGAAATTAACAAGAGTAAAAACAAGATAATAATAGGTTATAATAAAGTTAAAACAGACTTTAATAACAATAATACAAAATAGGGTATTTTATTTAAAATTTTAATCTTTCCTAAACTAGAGAGAAAACTATAAACTTGGCTACCTCGCAAATATAATTTGTTAATTCTTTATGTTTAATTACCCCTTCGCACAAAGTTTGGTTTATATATATTTGACGGTTGCTGGGATAATCCATCGTTCCGTTTTTTCTTCTAACCATGTATATATGTCACTTGGGTACCTATATTTTGATACACAATAAGTCAATAGGCTAAAGTGCAAACATGGTCGAATTATCAACCCTGCCTTAATACTTGACAGAAAATCATTTTGGGGTGGCCTAATGATCCAAGCAGTGGCGTAGCGTGCCTTGAGGGGCCCTGTATCACAAGGAGTTAGGGAACCCCCAAAAAAATTTGACCAAAAAAGAGATCCTCGCTTTTTAAAAAACACTCTTTTTCTTATTTCTAATTTTTGCTTACATACATTTGGGCATTTAGGGCCCCGTATCATTGATACGGCTGATACGGCGGTAGCTACGTCCCTGGATTCAAGAAAGTCCAATATTTTATGTTATTTACCAAGATACAAGAATAGTCTTATAAAGGGTGGTCCCTAAGTAATGGGCCAAAATTCAACTGGAGAATTCTGGCGTTAAAATATTGCGACTAAACTAAACTTACCGTGGTACAAAAGTTGATATTAACTGAGATACAGGGTGTTAGAGTTAAAAAATTTTTTTAGTTTTTTTAATAATATTAAATACGTTTTGAGCATAGTAATAAAACATGGTATTTAGGTGTTTATTGACATGAGCTATTCAAATCTGATGTTAATTTTTAGGTGCTAACTAGAGGACGCTACCTACACTACTTGAATTTCTCTAAAACGTCACAACTTTTTGTGCTTACCTGTATGTACCATACGAGTGAAATATTATACTCTCCAATACCGTTTTCTAGATATTTGCCATTAAGTAATTTAGTGCAATCTCGTCCTTAATTAAAAAATTCTACTTTAATGCTAAAATACTGATACCAAAGACAATACTTTTGAAAATACCATTGTATTTGCTAATACTGAAATTAAAATTTAATTAACAAGCCAGACTAACTAATAAACATAAATTTCGTGTTTATATTTTTTCTTAAATATTTTACTTTATTTTATTATTTCTTTTGCTTTGTTGTAATTTAAAATTCAGCAAAAAGTCCTAAATATGCGTGTATTTTTTGCTGTTTGCCGACAGTGGTATTTTATTATAAAACAAGCAAATAAAAACATTGTGACAAACGAAAAACAAGGTTTTAGAAAAATATTTTTGTTTACTTTAGAAAATTAAATGAAAATGAAAAACAAACATTTCAAATAAATTAAGGATCCTACATTTTCCATTGGGCGCGTTACTAAAATACGCATTTTAAATAAACTTATTCGTTTTGTAGTATGTAGGAATCTATTTAAAATTTATACACTAGTTTGCAGAATTCCCTTGATAAATGTATATATACTTTTAGGAATATAGACGCTGTATTTACATAATGGTATGGAAACCAAACAGTTTTTATCGCTGAAACGAATGCGCTAATTTCAGTAAGGAGCTTCCTCCGTCCCACGGATTCCGCCTTTCGTTGGACGACGATCCGAGCAACAAACATCTCACCATGGATATTTACTTTGCTTTCCCTATGGTAGGCCAGTAGGTTTCCACACCTGTATAAACCTCCGTCCAGACTAGCAATAATTCGCCATGCCGCTCCACGCCGCATACCCTGCCACATAGCACGGACGTGGACGTGGACGCAATGGCGTAGCTAGTAACTTCTTGGGACAGAACAAAGAGAAGTTTAGTTTAACATAGATTTTCTATGTTGCCAAATAAAGACTTTTTGAGAAAAGGTGAAAAGCTACAAACGTAACGGTCTTTATTTGTAGCCAGACAACTTTCTTATAGCATGGAAATTGACAAAAATGTCTAAGGGGCCAAAAACAGATAAAACGAACTTACTTGTAAAAATAAGTATTCTTGACAAGCAGTCGAAATCACTATAGAGAAATATAAGAGAGCTAAAGCTCCTTACTCCTTGTTATTTCTTTGCACTGCAAGGTAACATCCGTCGGAACACTGTCCGATCTGGCGATGCAAATTTTTACACAAGCCAAAGTTTTTCTTCGGAGTTAATTGAGATCACCAACCGCAGACCGGTTTCGAACTATTTTGTTTCTTATCAGTGTTGGCGGTAACAAAAGGCTAGTGTATCGCCAGATCAAACAGTGTTCCGACGGATGGTACCTCGCAGTGCAAGGAAATAAAAAGCAGTAAGGAGCTTTAGCTCTCTTTCATTTCTGTATTAAAAAGAAACTTAATTGTTTTGGCTTTTTTATTCTTTCATACATTCCCAAATACTAGAATTAATTTAGTAGTTTTCTTATTATTTGAAAAAAGTTTTAGTTGGATCTTTTAAAAAGAAAACTTATTAAATTTATTTTTAGGCGTTTTTTGTACAATAATGCTTGGCACTTCGTATATATTTAAAAAATCTAGAAGTCTTTGTCTATGCCTGTTTTCTTAAAAGGTGTAAATCATTTTGATAGGTTATTAATAGGGGTTATTTTTAAATTTCCCACAAATATTTTTAAGGAGCATCATTGACTTCGAAATGGGACTTTTTTTTTATTTAAACATGTGTTCCAAAATGGACCTTTTCCTAGCTACAACCATAAGTCTAATAAGTATAATTTTGCATTAAATCACAAGAAAATTTGAACACGTCTTTTACCTTAGGAACACTAATAATAACCACAATTTTATATGTTATTTCGACTACAGAATATCCATTTATTTTTGTGCTGCAACAAACGGTTCTCGAGAAAACCGCCTATTGATACAGAGTGTCTCTAAAAGGTTTGTACATAATGCTGCTACAGACTCCTTTGGCCCAAGTAAAATGATTTAACGTGATTTACCTTTGTCAAAAAGTTGATAGTTTGCGAGATACAGGGTGTCAAACTTTCCCAATTATTTTCGTTATTTTAAAATATATTTTCTTTTAAATAATAAAATTATTTTTACAAAATAAAATTTACGGTGTTTTTCAAGGTAAGAAATGTAGGGGGTACCTTTTATAGTCCTTTGCTAATGTTTAAATTGCCATAATTTTATTTCCACGGTATATTATGACTCTAGTAAGAACTTTAAATTCTTTTTATATGTATGTTTTGCACACAAAAGGTATACTTTGTAAATATCGCTACGACCAACCGTTTTAGAAATCTAAAATAAAAAGTTTCTATATCTAACTTAGTCACCCTCTACTCGCAGTACATTTTTTGCCCAAAAATATTGTAGAATAGAAATTCCTCACTGAAACTATAATATCCAGAGCCTCAAAATGTTATGGCATACAATCACTGGCGTAGACAATTTTATTTTCTGGGGAGGGAGGGTTAATGCAATGGATAAAACAAAGTAGTACAAAGATATTTTGAAAATCAAGAAATAAGTCCTTACCTCAAAAAATAGTTATTTATTATACAATGGAAAAAGTTCTAGATTTCAGCTCGAGATTATATTGTCTCCCGATGCAAAGCGAAAGGAGACAATAAACCAGGAGCAAAAATCTATATTTCCCGTGTATAATACACTTTTTTTTGTGACGGGAATAGACCTAATAACATATGATTTAAATATATTAAAGTCAGAATATTATGTAAAATTTAAAGTTTTAAACTAATCTTCTGTTGTATTTAAAACAAAAATTAGTCCTTGCATTTCTATGGAAACCTTTAAAGAAGTAATTAAATATCTGTTAATTAAATTTTTTGACTTGACGAATTTAAATTAATAAGTTCAAACTAAAAGTGATTGTTTAGTAGTTATTTTGAATTCTATACAGTTTAACAATGTCTGATTGGATATAAAGGAAATGTAAGATTTGTATAATACTATATTTTAAAATTAAATATCTACCTTAAATTACGTATACGTATGCCCGAAAAAAAAGTAATTTTATGAAAAGTCACATTTTAGCACCTGTAAACAAAGATAAAATGTTAAATTTTTTTCCCGTCATGGAAAAAACACATGTTTTAATTTAATTTTTAAAGGTCTTCCCACTTACCGCAACCTCATTTCTAATTACCTATAGGTACTGGCACACAAGTACACTTTTGTGGTGCAACTTTTTGGAGCGGGATAGTAAATAAACTTTATGTTTACTCAAAAATGCTTCTGTAAACATTAACTTTATTTATTATCCGGCTATAAAAAGTTACGCCACAAAAGTGTACATGTGTGTCAGTACTTTACACAATTTTTAACCTTCCAGAGGGGGGCAAAAGTTTCTTGTACTTAATAAATATATGAGCCATTTAAAAAAATGTTTATTTAAACATGGGTCCTCAAATTATTTGTTCTAAAAATACAGACATCAGCCACCAGCAAACAAAGGCTGTCACTGATTTATTGACACATTTTCTCATGTCAGAGACAACATTTATTTCACAGGTGCCTGTATGCTTTTACCTAAACCGAAAATTTGTAATACTGCAATTACATTTATTTAAATAATTCCTAATTTGCTAATTAAAATTTTTTGAAACTTGTCACGAGAGTTTGTCATATTGGTTTCTTCAAAAACCTTTTTTTACATTTTTCTCTAAGATGTAGAGGGGAGCTAATAATTAATCCCCTTAAAATTTACATGAGATTTCTCATGTCCGATCGGCGACGCACCACCCGGTATAATTAAAAACTAAAAAAACCTAAGGTATTAATTAAACTATGGCTGCTTGTTTTAGTAATGTTTATTATGGTATAAATTATAGTTTTAAATAACCACAATGTGTTTGTGCTTATTGGTATTATTGGAGAAAATAACTTTTTTAATCCTGGACTAAATTTTAAAACAATCCGTGTTATATCTGCTTAAACTGCAGCGCGTATTCTACATATGAAAATAAGTGACTGTAACGCCTCTAATAATAAATGATGCAAAATAGTCAACAAAATCTCATCTTCACCAGTAATCTTCACTTTTTTTATTAAGTTCTAAAAGCATATAATGTATTTTTATCGATCCTTTTTTAATTTTTTTATGTTCCATCGACCTATTTACCGAAAAAATGCGAGAGATGCGCGGTCAAAATTATTAAGAGTTCTGAAAGAATATAATGTAGTTTTATGGAATCTTTTTATTTTCTTTTTGTTCCATCGACCTATCCACCGAAAAAATGCGAGAGATGCGCGGTCAAAATTATTAATGGCCCACGGGCAGCCGGCTCCTCGTCAAAGCGACTGGCGGTGACGCTGATAGCATAACAATAGCATCGTTAATTTTTAGAAAACGCCGTCGTCCTATGATAAATCGAACGGGGGATAAAAGTGTCCGAGCCATCGCATTGTTTTGTTCTAAACGTCGCTGATACAATGGCACGGACAAGCTGGACCCAGACAACTCGACCTAACAAAATACAAAACCAAAACAACTTGGAGGTGCTTTGAAAAGGACTTTTATTTTTATTGTTTTTGGTGTTCAACATTTAAAAATTATTGACGTATTTTTTTTTTTGCTAGCAACGTCATGAAGAGTTTATTATTTGCTTAAATGTACATTTTACAGCACAAAACTGGGACACTCAATAGACCAAATTTTTAAACTTAATCTATTTTTTTTGTTATATTTATTTAAAAATTATGATTGTTCCTTTCTCAATTATTTTTAATGATTTGCCAGTTTAACCTTTTGGTGGTAGCGCGCGGACTATCGCTCCGCACCGATCTAAATTTGTCTATACTTTCTAAGATATGCCCCTTCCCCAGATGCGGTTCACAGTACCTTTGAACAGAGGCGTCTTTTATTGCATGACTTATTAAGCAGGTTTTTCGTTCGGGCGAAAAATTCGGCTTTGCGTTGTCCGCATGCAACCAGTGAAGTTAGAAAAGAAAATACAATATTCTAAAATAAAATGAAAAATAACTCTTAAACAAAAAAATAATTCTAATTAAATGGATTATTTAATAAGGTGATCAAATACACCTCCTTGTTGGGCTTCACAGTATCCCAACCTGTCGTAAAATTCTCTACGTACATTTGCTAACATTTCAGGTGCTTAATGGACCTAGAAATAATAATAATTTTAAACCACCAATTCGTCCAAATTAACGGCTCTTTCATGTCGGTGGTAGAATTTCTTTCAAATAGCCCCATAAGTAGTCGCAAGGCGTCAGATCTGGAGATCGCGGAGGCCATGTGACCTCTTGTGAAATAAGCCGTTTAGGAAAAGTCTTTGTTAAATAGTTCTGCACTTGTCTAGCGTTGTGAGCGGGACATCGTCTTGTTGAAACCAAATTTCATTAAAATTAACATCCAAGTTTCGTACAGCGGGTATATTATTTTGTTGCAATAAAAGTAAATATCTCTTAGAGTTCAAGGTACCATCAATGAAAAAAGGACCTACAATGTGGTTGGCTAAATACCAGCCCAAACATTTACCTTTTCCAGGTATTGAGTTCATAATGGCACACTTAAATGTAGATTTTTCCCGAGACCAATATCTCACGACTGAAGAATTATGTCGACCTAGAAAGAAAAAAGATGACTCGTCTGTAAATAAAATGTTACTTGTGAATTCGTCATTTTGATCAATTTTTTCTCTTAGGGTTTCACAAATCTCCATGCGTTTTATTTGATCTTCTGGAAAAATCTCTTGAGTGTTTTTAATTTTGTAGGCTTTGTACTTATTTCTTTTTCAAAATATCACGCACTGTACGGCTTGAAATATCAAGTTCTTCAGAAATTTGGGAGCGAAGGATATCTCTTTTACCTTGAGCGGCGCAGGCTTGTGACCTTCGAGGGCTACTAAACCGGAAATTTCAAACCGAAATTGCCAGTGCAGTAGTGAAAGGCAGAAAACAACGACTCGGTAACGGTCAATGTATTTTATATAGTTTATTGTGATACGTTTTATTTTCTGGACTATAATATTCTGTTTAGTGATTTTTCGGTGAATTATTGTAATTAATTACCTATCAACCCAAACTTTATTTCAAATAAATTTTGAAAGTATTGTAATACAAAAAAATTAATTCAAAAGTTTGAAAATATCTGCAAAAATACTAGTTTTACATCCTTGTGGAAAATTTTCCAATTAATTATTTAATTACGGTATTTGGTAGAGTTAAGATTATTCCAACTACACTCAAATAATATAACTCAAAGATTTCAGCAAATGGTTAAAAATAGAAAAATTGACCATATGTGGAAAATAAATGACGCTTGTAGCTATGATCATACAATACATACTTTTCTTTAAAAAACTGGAAGCAGTATCCAGAGATCAATATCTGTGATAGAAATGTCAATTTGCCCAACGAGTTTTATTATTGTTGTCTGATCAATACCCCAGATTGATGAGAGACGATTTG
Organism: Listronotus bonariensis; assembly: GCA_014170235.1. Taxonomy (NCBI): domain Eukaryota; kingdom Metazoa; phylum Arthropoda; class Insecta; order Coleoptera; family Curculionidae; genus Listronotus; species Listronotus bonariensis. The sequence goes on along the minus strand of JACEGR010005003.1, from coordinate 1,372 downwards.
ACGTTGCGAAATCTGGTAGCTGCTGGACTTTACCGAATTATTTTTAGGCACAGCAGTACAGCCAAGGCCGTGTAACATAAAAGTTTTTTACATAATTTATTTTCAAGTTTTTAGTTTTGTTGTTAGTTGATACTTCTCATTCTATTGAGTTCGCCTTACTATAACTAACCAGAACTAACCAACGATTCTATATTGATAGTAGTTGTGGAAAATATAGTAATTCGCCATTTGCAGCAGCGTCCATCTTGAATTTTTGTTTTTTTATGGTGGAGCTCCATTCTCCAGCCAAGCCCTTTCATTTGATACCCATATTGCAGGGTGGTTGTGAGAAAAAATACTCTAATCCGCCATTTTTGTGGCGGCGGCATTGGAGTTTTAATTTTTTTATAGTTGGGTTCTGTTCTACCAATCAAGCCCTTCCATTTTAATCCACCCATATTGAAATTATTTGTGAAAAAAATGTAATCCGCCATTTCGTGGCGACGGCCAATATTGATTTTATAGTGAGCTCTATTCTACCAACCAAACCCTTTCATTTGATACCCATATTGAGGTAGTTGTGAGAAAAAATATGTAATCCGCCGTTTTGTAGCGGCGGCATTTGGATTTTAATTTTTTTATAGTGGGTTCTATTCTACCAATCAAGCCCTTCCATTTTGATACCCATATTGAGGTAGTTGTGAGAAAAAAATATGTAATCCCGCCATTTCGTGGCGAGACGGCCATCTTGGATTTTTATTTTTTTCATAGTTGGGTTTCTATTCTACCACCATCAGAGCGCCTTCAATTTCATACCCACTGTGAGGTTGTAGTGAAGTAGTATGTAATCCCGCCATTTTGTATCGGCGGCTTCATGTTGGATTTACAATCATAAGAATATGTTATATTGTATAATAGTCATCAAGACTAAGAAGTGTACCAAATTTCAGATCGATCCGGTCGTCAGGAAGGGGTCAAATTTCAATTACTAGATTTGACCCAAAATAATTCCAAATAAATAACAAACAGGTCAAGTAAAACCGTTTAAAATAGTTTTTACATCCTTGTGAACAATTTCAATTAGTTATTTAATTAAATGGTTTGTTACAGTTAGACTATTCCATACCCTCAAATGGATAAATAGAAACTTCAGTAAATATGAAAAATAAAAATTAGTCATATGCAAAATAAATAGTACATTTCATAATATTATATTATATTCAATCGCATATTATCAAAGCATCTGCTTTATTTGATTGCATAGATGCAGTTATAAAATTGCATTATAATAATATTATTAAAATATATTTTTGAAGAGATAGGCGCCCTAAACATGCCAATTTCTTAGGAGCCCCGCTCATGAAACGCCTGCAAAATATGCGGTTCGCGGTCC